>JAPZEB010059903.1:0-18941 GCA_029783705.1 Chaetodon striatus
CTATTCTTTGACCTATATTGGTTTCAGATAGAAGCCTGAATAAAAAGTGTAAATTTATATGTAGCCTGCTGACCTTAAACCAACATAGGTCACAAAATATATTTTCAGTCCTTTATTCTGAACTTAAAAGCTAAAAAAGAAATCTCGACAAAAGCCAAAATCAAGAGCTGTATGATCTTTGCACATGCTGTAGTTTTTGTATATGTAGAGAAAAAGTGCTTCCTCCGCACTGCAACCGTTAAGTGAATCAGCATTGACTATTAAATGCAGTCAAGGTGTGAATTTGTCTTTAAAGGGTTTAGCCCCAAATCATAAATACATATTTTTCAATTCAGCTATTTATTTATTGTTTTTGGAATGAGTTGCAGAATGTTGGAGATATCGGCAGCAGAGATGCCTGCCTTCCTTCTAATATAATGGAACAAGATGGCGCCCAAAATACCTTTGAAAAACTCAACAGCAATATCTCTTTCCAGAAATCATGAACCGGTTACTCAAAATAATCCACAGACCATCACCACAGCTGTGCTGGTGGTGCTAATTACGTTAACAGAGTTAAGGTTAAAGGGGATTTGCAGCTAACAAGTGTAGCATGAATAGCCTATTAGCTTTGTTGTGGTACTTCATAGTGCTAGCACTACTACTAAACTGATGGGTAGCAACAACAACCTATCAACCAACATGCCTAACTCTTCAAAAATATTCTCAGGGGTTAACCGATTAACAGTTAACCACTGACATCCCCAGTTACAGCTCAGCCAAGGAGGATACCATTAATGTTTACATCCCACACTGTCAAGAAAGGGGGGTTGGTGCTTTGAGCACCTCAAGCCGAGTGCCATCTAGTTCCATTATATTGGAGAGAAGACAGAAATCTCTACAGCCGATATCTCAAACACTGAGCAACTAAAAAACAATCTAGATTAATAAATAGCACTACAGATAAGAGGACAAATATGAATTTTGATTTTGGGATGAACTCTCCCTTTAACATGATACAAAAAAACCCAAAGAATACAAAAATAGCTATATAACATCGGAGGAAAAAAGGCACTCTAAAGATAGTAACCATGAAACCACAATTTTAAAGTATTATTATTATTATTATTATTATTACTATTATCACTATTATAGTATTATTAAAGTATTTTTAAAGTAATAGTTCTTTAGAGGTTACCTGCGTAGTATGAGCATTTGAAAACATCAAGCAATGACAAAAATACACATCCTTTAGAGAAAGTTTCCACATGACTAGGCCATTAGCAGTACTCATTAGTTTTGCCAGCATTTTAACATTTATCAAAGTATTGGAAAAATGAAAGCTCTGTGACTGAAAAGTAATGATGATACTGTACATGAGAAGCAGAAACTGTAGCTAAGCACAGTTTGTGGCAGGATTAAACTTTCATTTTTTTGTTTTATTTATTAATTTATTATCAACATCTGCAGGCTATTAGTTGATCATATGTCTATTGCATAGTTGGTGCGGTCTTCAGAAGTTCTGTTTCTGTTTTTTTTTTTTTTTTTTCTCACCCACTGGGTCAATTTCCATACTGATCATCCTGTCAGGCAGATCACTGACAAGAAAGAGCAAAAGTTCAGTCCACTCAGCTAGCTAATTAGCAAGAGTGGAAGTCTGCCTATAGAATGCTACCATCCACAGAAGGTAACATTGATAAAGCTCTACTTTTAATTACTGCCGCCATGCAGTAATCACTTAGGTCATTTGTACAGTATGTTTCATTAAGATGTGGCGATTTGGTTAGAGCTCTTTATTGATCCAGGTGTGAAACTGTAGAGGTTGCTAAAAGTTTAGAGACTTAGTGGAGCAGCATTAAACTCTGCATTTTTTAAAAACCACAATAACCTTGTCATGGTTCCATCTCTTTCTCTCTTGTCTCTCATAATTTCAAGTGCTTCAGTGCAGTGCTCACTGTGGCTTTGAATTGTTACTAGTGTTCGGGTTTGCTATCTGTACTACAGTGTAAAACATTTTCACACAAACAAAAGTTTATTCTATAAACGATCTTCGCCAAATTAGTGCAGAATGTCCAGCCTTTGTTGTAATGTCACTATACAGCGATATTGCCTGCACCCTCAACTCTGATTGCCATCCTCTAGACATTTATCTAACAAACTGAATTCACGGCGTGCATCGCATGTTTCATAACAATTCAGTCATTTGCACAAAGAGGAAATCTAATTTGTTATGCATCAAAAGCTGTATGTTGAAAGATAAGAATATCTCTCTCATCAAACGCTGGAGAAAGTTTCTTCATGGCTGATGGGAAAGCATTACATAAGCTGGTGGAACAGTGAACAGGACTCTAAATGCATGTTAGAAAGCCTTCCTGTTGCTGAGTCCTAATTAGCACAAATGCAACGCATTTAAACAGGAGGAAGGTTGTGTTTCCTGTGCACGCTTCATGTTTTATTAATATCAAAATGCACGTACATCTCTAGATCCATCTCTGTACAAAGGCATGTTACCAATACACGTGATCACATGCACTTAGCACTTACTTGTTAGATTTTATTTGGATTACTGTTCATGAATAATAATGTTTGTTGGTAGAAAGTCTGCATAAGTAAGGTTTGAGAAAATAAGATTGCTGGTGCAGTCAAACTGGTCTCATTATTTAAACAAAACCTTTAAATAATAGGAAGTAAGATATCATAAAGAAAAATCATTTTGCCTGCAAAAAAGATGGCAACACAAACACAACTAGAGAGTGCACTCAGTAGAGTGTAGATTTCTTCCAGGTGTGTCTGGGTGCATATGGGTGGGGAACAGGGAGTGCAGGGCAGGCTGTGTGTCAAGCATGTGTGCATGACAGTAGTAAAAAAAAAGAAGAGCTGAGTCTCACTCTGTCGCCCGTCCTAGCCCTTTTGCAGTCAAGACCAGTTTAAAATGAGACCAACCTTTGTCATCGATGCCAGTTTTTGAACAAGAGAATAGGTAAGGTTTGTTTTTACCCTAGTGCCACAAAGAAGCATTTACGAGGAGTTTAATGTTAATAAAACCAACCTGGTCTCACTCCAAAGTTGTCAAAATCCGGCTTTTGAGCAGTGACCTCTGGCATTAGATATTCTGCTGGGAGACTGGTGTTCACATCCCATAGGCATGCTATGTACTGTAACAGGCAGAACTTGACACTGCATCCCAGAACAACCAATGCACCCAGGGCACTTTGCATGTCATATCTGGATATGGAGAGTCCATGACCAAACATTTATATGTGACAAAGTCAGAGTGAGAAAGTGTTGCTAAAACAGGTTTTTCAGATTCTTAAGCATACAGTCAAAACTGTGTACAAATAATATTAGGCTGATGGGTCCAGTAGTGTTTGGGATGGGTGAAAATGAATGAACAAATTTCTTTGAATGACTCTTTTTAGTGTCCAGTTTGTATCACGTCAGCCTGCCGAATGTCCGAGTGCTCATGGATCCTTAACGTGTCCTATTGTAGTGCATTAACAGCAATGAATGACCGAACAAGGAGGGATTAAACAGATTGAATCTAGACCTTGTATTTTATTGCTTGGAGCGTTTAAACAACACGTTGATAATGAAGAGCAAAGGAAACAGACCATGAAATATGATGGGGAACTCACCACAGAACACCACATGAATTCAGTAGGAGGCTGTGGAGGTAACAAGGACATCTGCTATTTGTCCTTCAAAGAATGACAGATATTTTGCCAGTGACTTTTTGGTAACATTGTATGATATATTTACACGCATCAACTCATAGGAACCAGTGCTGTGAAAAGAATTGTTCTACCCATCACTAAGTAGTATGCAAGATAAGCTGTAGACAGACTGAAGCACACACCCACGCATATAAATGTCCACACACAACCGAATACATGATCCCCTGACTAGCAAACCAACAGCAAATATATTTGCAACTTATATTCAACTTTTCGCATAGGAAACAGACATACCATTGTCCTATTGTGTGCGTCTCAGCTTATGTAGGAGTCTGAACTCTGCCATTCTGCTGACAGATCTACGAATGTGTCACTCTCTGCTTTTTGCCCCCCCCCATGACAGCCGAGTGAGTGAGCATGAGAGAGAGAAGAGAGAGACAGAGAGGGAATTAAAGAGAGTTTCTGTGTAATACAATGATCTAACCTGTCCAAAGGCCCCATATACCCTTACGTCTGCTCTCTATGGTGACAAAAGTTTAGAGTAATCGCTTGCAAGCATTTACTTTCTGACAGTCAAAACTTACATTCAGTCAGAGTCTTATTCTGTAGGTGGAATGAAATATGCCTGAACAACTTAACACGTTGGGGGCATACTTTTCCAGGGGTGACTTGACTCGATTGATCGCTACCTCAGGGCCACTGTTATGGATTACAGGTGCTGGATACAATGACTAGAGTGATAGACATAGACAGAGTTTGTCAGTGAGCAGGGGTAACACAAAGGTGAGTTATTATGGACATCATGGCCTCTATAGTAAGAAGTTAAAATGTCTGCTAAATTGAATAAAGGTAAAGTATGTAGTACACCAAGCAGCTAAAGAGATATACAGCTGCATGGAGCATCAGCACCATCAACATTTTTGACTTGCATGAAGAAGGATACAATTATAGCACTATCCAATACACATTGTAAAATGCATGATTGTGGCTGCATCTTTTCATAATGAGTAATAGACTGTATGGATAAAATTATAAATAATTGCGAGGCACAATGACAAGTTTTGCAGGAATGAATTGGACATGTATGAGTTATCACAATTATGCAACATATGTCCTATATCAACAAGCAGCTACCACAGATATTCCACGGGCTAAGACACATCAGGTCCGTACTCTGATGACTGGAAAAGGCTGTCTAGTCTGATAAAATCCAGATTGAGCTAAATCACCCCAGTGGCAATATGAGGCATAAGAGTCATCATGCATGGCCGCAGCTGCACCGGCTTGAGTAATGACTTGGGGCAAACAAGTCCTCCAAGCAAAATGACAATATGGGTCATTTGTAATTTCCCTCCAGAGAGACACATTGGGGTCTTTTCAGATCTAATGACCCTACTGACTGAGTGACATTGTTTTTCAGTGCCTACCAAAACATCAGAACGCTTAGACTGTATTGTGATCAAACACTGCCATTGTTAAGATTGGTTAGGTTTTGGCTGTAGATGTATAAAGAGAACTGGGTACAGTGTAGGAGGTCAGGCTACATTCATTCATATGAAAATTTCTCCAATTTCTCAATTAAACTGTGCGGCTCTTCAAGACTTAATAAATGTTATCAGACCAAAAAGATAGAAATCCCTATAGTGAAACAAATAATTTCAAGAAATAAACTCAAGAAAATGTATCTATTGATTCACAGATGTCTCTTTCACAATGTAAGTCTATCAGAAAAGGTCTTTTTGGGACCCAGGGCATCACATGACAAACTCAAACTAGTTATTCCATGTTTGGCCTCTACAAGAAATTGGCCTCAAAGCCTGGTGCTGTTCTTTGGCGTGGAAAAAGGAAAAAGTACACCGGCATTTTTGAGAAATTAGCTTCTTTACATTTTGGCCTTTTTGTCCAACCCAAACTGTATTTTTGTTTCACTAAAAAAGGACCTTAAGTAAAACTCTGCCAGGGTGAAAATGTTCTGTTTCTCAGACTGAGATCCCATTAACAGATAAGAACTGTAGAAAACAGGAGAAAATACGAGACAGGTGGCAGGTGCTTCTGTTGAGTTTAGCTTTGCTCAGCATAACTTATTAACTAATATGCAAAATTTATCTTCTCTTCTTTTTTATTTTGTTTTTCATCATCCCAGGTTATTTTGTCAACACAAAGATCCATAACATCAAAAATAAAACAAAATACTTAGGCAAGTTGCAATCTTTGTTTCTGTTTTCAAACGAAACACATTTTGCATTTATCATTAAAGTCATTCTGAGTTTAAACATTGCACTACTGTATTTATGAATCCTCATGCAGTCCATTAACTGAGCTAGTTTCTCCATTTAGTTGACAACCAGCTAAAAGAAAACATTACTATGACATTTCTAGATTATAATGTACTGTAATGTATGATACTGAACTATGACATTGTCACACATCATTAAGAATGCATGAGATGAAGACTTGCAGTAATCTAACTTTTCAAAGTCATTATACAGTTAAAAGAAATGTTGTTAAATGAAACTGTAACACCAATCATATATTCACTTAAACCAAACTGTTGTAGCAAGAAACATTTTATTCAACCCCAAAACAAACAAAATGTTAACAGCCAGCACTGCTGAGCTGTACCAAGGAAAACCACACTTCTGTGCTCGTTTGTAAACTCACACAAATGCACTAGTTATTCTTACAAAATCGATCCCATGTAAATGTTAAGCAACATGTGTATATAACTATACAACTTTCAAAGCTTCACAAACCTATATTAACAGGAAAAAGAATGAGACAGGCAGCAGGTGCTTCTGCTCAGTTCAGCTACGCTTAGCTTCATCAAACAATGAGGTTCTGCCCACAATGAGTATCCATGGGAGAAGCAAATTGTGACACTGCCTTCTGCTGGCAACACTGAATTACGCAAAGTGTATTACAAAATTTCGTGAAGACACAGTAATTGACCATTGTGGCTCAAATTAGGGTGATTATATCACAAAAATAATATTTCCAAAAAATAAAACAAAACAAATAAAATACAATTACGTATAATGGGACCATACATTTTGTGTGCGTCACATTTTCAGTGTTGACGTGTAGACAAGTAAAACTGAGTTTGTGGCTTGTTCCATCAGAGTGTGCGCTGTTATCTCCCTACTGACGAGTCACAAATCTGGCAAAATGTCATGCAATGGCAGACATGGCCAAAAACATGCCAGTTCTTACCTTGCAAATGGAGCATTGTATGTTTCAACATACATAAACAGCTACTCGTTTTAACTATATTGAGGAACAGAGGTGTTAAAATGAGCTACAGAGGTTACTGCTCCTGGTAGCCTTTCAGTAATCTTTTTTTGATTGGCCAATATCATCTTCTTATCATGGCTTTAGGGTTAGGGTTATATTGCCACCTGCCATGACGCCTCTTCAGTTGTGTCTTTGCATTTTCATTTGGATGATGGTTTCCTTAAAGTGGTGCTTGTATGGACAGGATTTTTTTTAAAACGACAGAGGGAAAATCAAGTTTTCAAAACTCACCATTTATGTGTGGACTCAAAAATTATAGGTTTAGGTTCAGGAACAATAACAGTCAAACAGAAACCAACAGTGACTGTCGGTAGGAGCAGCAGGAGTTTGTAATGACTGACCAACCGGCAGGCTGCTTGTTCAAGGTTAAATACCTGTAGATCCACAGCTCGATTCCAGCCACCTCAACAGTGAAGCAGTTTCATTCAACCACAGTCGTCATGTAGCCCCAGAGCATTGATTCATTCAATCATTCCTCTCTGGTGACATAACATTAATAACCCGACTGCTACGATTGGTTGATATCAGAACTGGACCTCTGGAACTTTCTTAACTTACTCATCATTCATATAAAGGAGCATTCACCCATCTGCCCTGGGTAGTTTGCAGATACTGTTGCATTAATGTTTTTATGGTTTCCTAGCTGCGTCACTAACTGAACTTACTTGCTGAAATTTGGCAGCTGTTGTCAGGGTGGAAAGGTTTATACTGACCAGTGACTCTATTTTACTCAAAACTTATGTAAGTGTGATTGTAGAATGTAGGTAGTTGTCAGTGCATAGATTTTGTACAGTAAATCTGACAAGTGGTAGGTGTCAAAAAATGAGCTGCATTTTGTTGTTCTTTTTTTAAATTTCACTGCATTGCAAACAAGCCTTTGCACGTGTGTGTGTATGTGTCTGTGTGTGTGTAAGAGAGAGAGAGTGATCAGGCACTTCAAAATGCTACACACCCTACATGTTCTCAATCATGATATGCATGGGCTGCAGGGCTTCATATTAGGAGAAGAGAGAGAGCAAGAGAGTAAAGTGACAATAAACTTAAGTATAATCACGATCTGTTTCAACTAAGGCCTCTATTTTTCAAGTTCTTTCCATCATATCAATTAGTTCTGCATTTGAGGATGATCTTCTCACACTGCTGACACGCAGGCCTTTAAATAGCAGCAAATTGATGATTTTAAATTAAAATAGCTGGTAGAGTTTGACATTGGTCACAGATATCTTTGTTTACTCTGCAGGCTGTCAGTCTTCCTCCGTGTTGATGACATATCACAAAAAAATGGAAGATCAACTTGTAACACTGCAAATCATATTGTCACATGCACTGTAACAATGCTGAAAAGGACATTTTAGGTGCTTTTGTGTTTGTGATCAGAATTGAGTCACCTTGTGACATGAAGAAGGAAAGTAAGGCTGCAGTTATTTTGAAAATAACTACAATTATGCTTCAATGTTGCAGTTATTCAGAAAATGACTAAAATTATACCTCAACATTGATTTGAAGAATATGTGTAAAAGAGAAAAGAATTATGTCAAATAACAATGGCAAGTGAGATGAAGTACCGAATCTGTGTGTGCTTGTTTGTGTCTGTGTATCTGTGTATGCTAGTTATCATATAAAATCTTTGTATGTGTATGTATCTCCACATTAGCAATATCATGTTCCCTCACCTCGAGCTTGAACAAACTGCTCCCATCATGTATGAGTGGGCAGCACTGAGGCAACCCGGGGTGAAACAATGCCCTCACAACAGCCTCCCAGGGTCTCCACTTTCTGACTTTCAGCAGAACCACATTTGACTTCTGTTTTCTTCTCATGCCTGTGCATACAGCACAAAAGAGCACTGGATGTTGACAGTATTGAATGTTAACACAAAATATTGTGTGCATGTTCAGACTTCATAAGAGCAAGCTCAAAGTTCAGTCCATGAACTAGTTATGTTAATTTCTTCTGTTTTTTTTTAAGAATAAAATAAAATCTTGTGATCATCATTCACTTGCAGATATTTCTCAAAACTATCCAGATGCAATTCAGTTGGTTGTTTAGAATTTGTTGCTGATGTGGCTGATGCTCGGACTTGTTTGTTGAGGCCTCGCAGACACAATTTGCATAAAAATATTTTTTTTATTGGAATCTATACTGATTTGTTCATTAAACTCCCCCATTGCCAGGTGCGCTAGTTCCAGCCCCCCCTCCACCACCTACTTTATCTCTTTAGACCCAGCTATATAAATCTTTCTAACTCACTTTTTTTTGGACTGTTGTCTCACATGTCATTGGTCACTGGTCCCTGTCTCACTGGTATACCGTATCTCTCTCGCTCAACTCGAAATGCGTCGTGGAATGCATGGTGTTGATTGGTTGAGAAGCATCAACTGAGATAATGTGTGCATGCATTGGTCTGTGAGTTTGCTAAACCAGTGCTGCAGATGCTGCACCAGATAAAATAGAAATGCTCCGTCAAAATAAAAATCGTCTGATTTTACCTAAGTATTTATTTTCAGTTATCAGTTTCAGAATCAGTCTTCAAGTTTGCATCAGCCAAATAATTTAAATTATTTTAAATTCAATATAAAGCAATATAAGGGCTCAATTAAATATAGGGATTTTTTTTTTTCTCATCTGCATTCATTGGAACACACAGTGCACTTTCCACATCTGTGTAGCTGCATATAATGTAAATTTCTTCACCTGATAGGGTCCGTTAGGTTGGGCATCTGTTTGCTGTCCCAAATTTACTGCCAATTAAAGCCATTATTCTTTAAAATGCATCACCATCATCTCCCTAGCCTTGGGATTAATTTACCATCTCTGCATTAATGAGGTACATCTTCTATATGTATTTCCTCTTATACCAACCACATAAATCTTCTCCCAGTCCCTATCTGAAGAACTCTTACTAAAGAAACCAAAAATATTTTAGAGGTGTTAATAGGTGAATCTATTTTGACCTTTCGCCCCTACTGCATATAGACTTGCTGATTATCATCCACGAATGAAATATTTAGCTTGAACTGCTACACCAATCTACACCATCAGCGATTCCAACCGTCTCACAGCTTGATATCTGACTGTTACCTACAAAAAAAGAATCTAAATTGGTCTCTTCACCTTCACCTGAAAGCTCTAGAGAGGCAAGAGGTTTTGATTGCAATTATGGTTCCTATGGTTGAGAGTGCTGGTATTATAGCTCAACTGGGGGGAAGTGGTTCACAATACATTTGCACTTGGTTGTTCAACTATCTTATACTTTATATGTGAATTCTTTGTTTATATTTGCAGAGCATTTTATTGCTTTGTTTTTTTATTCATTGACTTAATCACTTGTCTGTCTCCTAATGGGTCTGATTTCTTTCTTTATGAAGCCTATGAACTATGGAAATATCACGTATTCATTATCCTTACAGATGAATTTAATCTTGTGTTTTCATGGAATTTGTACTGATTGAAGGTTAATCTTCTCAGTATGGGTTAAACAAACTAATGTTGTCATCTAAAATATGTATTTAAGGAGTTATCAGTCCCTGTATACATTATTCTTCTACATACTGGCTGGGAAGAAAAAACCTTCATAGAGTTCAGTAAAGCAACTTCACTGGAAAACTGTTTTCTAAAATTCAGCCAGAGTTGATACAAGACTTTAGTGTTCTGTGTTAGACAAATTAAATGTGCATCTTTACCCTGACAATTGCAGCTATGAGATGTATTCAAGATAATGTAGATGAGGTGGGTCAGCAAAGAAACACAGGTCTTGAACATTCAAAGAAGGAATTTTGTACTAAACAGACCTACTTGCCTCATATTTGTTTCAGCTCTCTTACAATGTAGCTACAAAAGGACTCACTTCACAGCCAGTACAGAAAGGAGGAAAGATGATAGCTGATGGAGCAGACAAGTTCGCACACTAATTAATTTGCTTCTGCTGTTTGTATTTGGACGCCAGATTATTTACAGACAGCTGGCTAGCTAACACGAACTTTAGCATCTTATCTTAATAACAAAATTTTGACTGTATAGACATTTTACACAATATGCAAAAATTAAAAAATCATCAAAAAAAAAAAAAAATCAATTAATCAAATTAATTTCATAAATTTCCCCAGTGTGGCATGTAAGTATTAGATAGAGTTGAAAAATTCAAACTTGTTGAACTGGCTGAACCAAATGGCTACTTTTTCACAGAATATTCTCATTCTTAAAGTTAATGTGAAAACATATAAATGTCGGTATTATCTGTGCGGGTGTGCGTGTGTGTGTGTGTGTGTGTGTGTGTGTACCTATCCAACAGTGGACCTAAGCATTGTTACACATTCAACAACAGTGGACCTGCAGGCCAACAGGGGACATTTCAAAGGTCCGCTGATGGTCATGCTTTAAAGTATGTTTAAATTCTGTCTTAGATTTTCTGGTGAATTTATTTTAATTTTTGTCACGAGGGGATCTGCAGGTATACTCAGTGCTGCCCCTGCAGGCCGAAGCACAGATTTCACGAACATGTTGTTATTTCACACTCACAGCTGAACATAAAGCTTGTGTGTGTGTGTGCGCGTGTGTGTGTGTGTGTGTGTGACTACCTGCTAAATAGAGACATTGTTGAACATAATGTGCAGGTCATTGAAACTGACAAATATAAACTCATACCATGCATGCAGCAACAGGTACATGTACTGACAGGCAGGACTTCTTGCACGGTACCCACCATTATGGACTCTTTGTATAATATAATATAATAATAATAATGTGGTGCAATTTTAATGTTTGCAGATTTAAACATGATGTAAAAAGTGTTTTATACTGGAAGCTTATCAGTGCAATGAACCATGACGAAATTTGCACAGCAATCAGAACAGATTAATTTGTATTAGAGTGTGTATACATACTATTTAGAAAGAACAAAAAGGATCCAAGCCAGCACGAAAACATTTATCAACAATTGAGACAACTTGGCAAAATGGTGTTGACACACGTACAGTGGTGAAACAGAATATTTTAGATCTTAGATTCTCTTCCATGCAATCTTGGAGATGGCTTGCATGCTATTGCAACCTTTGTTAAATCTGAAGCATTGAGGGAAGCAGTGCAAGAGGCCATCGAGTTTCCACAGCTGTAGGAATAAGGTTGGAAATATGACATATCAAGTCAAGCTTTAATACAACTTTTATATTTCAAGTGGATCTCTCCTCAGCTCATATTATTCACCCAAGATCTTCAAAGTCTCCAGTCCGTTTTTTTCTGACAGGCAGGAAAAACTCTTTGGTATCTTGAAGGAAGCATCTTCATCTTCTGATTGGTAAAAGTTGAGGAAGGTAACCCTGAGCCGAAATTATCCTGTTCAACCACTGCGGAGAGAAAGAGATGTCAAAAACACACCCCTCTAATTTCTCTACATATATGAGACACTTCAGTAACTCCTATGGATGTAAACCTGGCCCTCAGTGAAGTAGAAAAGAGGCTATGCACGCATTTTCTTTGGCTAGCAATCAGAGGAAAGAGAGGGAGAAAAGTGCTTGTTCTTTTAACCCCAGTGGTGATGGAATCACTTGACGTGCCAGTTGCCAAGAGAGAAGAATGTGGGCTTTTGAAAGACAATGAGTATTTGTTTGCACGTCCCAATTCTATGCCCCAGTACAGCGGCTCAGACTGCATATGTCACTTTGTCAAAGACTGTAATGTAAAAAAAAAAACAAACACAGGGACTCACCTAAACAAAGCTCAGGAGGCAAGTTGCTACACCTTCAAAGCTACATAATCTAAAGGATACAGAGATCGCCCAACTGGCACATTGCCTCAGACATAATATGAGAGTGCATAGCAATATAATAGTCATAATATAATAGTCATGAAAAATTATCAGATGGTTAAACGCAGCAACTTTTCTGTGTGATCCTAACCACTTCGTGTAAAGAGGACTGGAGTGGATAGTCAGGGGCATTGTTGGGATGATATTTTATTTCGGTTGGTCAGTAGATATCATTATAGATCTCATCTCTTTAAATACTATCCATTAAAGCTAGCTTGCATGCATTTAATTTACAACAGGTCACTTTTACATTTGTACTTATGTTCTATCCTTTTCATTGATAAATAGAGGACAGAGACTCACATAGCTTCGGGTCAGAAACCCAGGAGAGGGAGGTTTGGAATTCTTAGTTAACTGTGTTTTTAGTGTCAGATATCTAACAAAATACGTAGTGTAAGGTTGTTCAAAATAAAGTCATTAGATTTTGCTGACCTTTCAAGCAGTACCTCCCCAGTAGTACTGGTAAATTGTATTGTAGGGCCTTGGAGATTTATTAACCAGTAAGCCTTAGCAGGCATTCAGACTGAAAACAACCCCCCATTCAATGCAGAGGATTGCATTGGTCGGGGTGGGGTGGGGTTGTGGGCTGTGCAGTTAAAGTAAGAAAGAGAATGAAATATGATCCAGGAGGCCTGGTTGGAGTAACAGATGTCTGTGTTTGAAGGTTTATCAGACATCAAAGCTCTGCACAACAGCTCATTATACTCTCAGACAAGATTCTGTTTCCCTGGAAAGTTATCATGGCAACAAGTATTTAATCTATCACCAGGAAATGATGCAGGATTTACCTAAACTCTGATGTAACACTGGTTCTCACACAGTGGAAATACTACACAGTATGTTTTGTAACATAACACAAAATGAATAGATATGGAAGTAAGCACTGCTTTGGATAATAATCTAATTCTTGTACTTTTGGCTTTAAAAAGCCAATTAAAGAAGAGACCACCATCTACTGCCTTTTACTGTACTGAGTATCTCTCTTACTAGAGCCTCATGCGTACCACTTCAGCCTCCAGAGAAATCAAAAGCTTTCTGATATGCTTGCATAACATGATTGATAGATTGTAACTCATAAGCCAGAGGTCTGCAAATTCCATCCAAGCTCAGTTATTTATCCTTGAAGTCTGCACATTAAGGCCTGCAATTCAAATCTTGAATTTTAGTGTCTAAATTTGAACTTTGCTATTAATTTTGCCAAAATGTTTAAATCTTTGTCCATTATTAGTTTCCATAAACAGGCATTTGAGTGTGGTTCATAACTAGGGCATCGCTAATTCCTGGATAACAGTTCTGTTTGTGGCCTTTGACACTAGCCAACGAAAAAAAAAAAAAAAAGACTCTTTAAAAGTGAAATATACAAAGCGATCTCCATTAATTAAAATGTAGATGTTTACATGCATTTTCACCCCATTAAAGTCTGTGTTTATTTACTAGATGCACCTAATGTAGGAATAGCAGCCTTGAATCTATGGTGAAAGGTCAGCTTTGTATATCTGGACAAATTTTACCCTTTCTTCTTTGCAAATTGGTTGAATGGAGGCTGTAAGTAAAAAGCCTTTTCCGTGTCCAGACACAAAGTCTCAATTGAATTGAGATCTGATTTTGGCTTTGCCACTTCAGGACACAGGCATTATTATTTTTCAGGCAATTTCTGTGTAGCTTTGGCAGTATGCTAAGACTCTTTGTCTCACTGGGGAAAAAAAAAAAGTCTCTCAAGAAATAGGTTTCCTGAAGACTGCAGCAGGCTTTCCTTCAGGATTGCCACACATTTTTGCACTCTGCATTTGTTTTACTGTACCTTCTACCCCCACGAGCATTAAATGGCCATCTGCAGAGAAGTATTCCCATATCGTGGGGATGATATGCTGATAATGTAGCAAAAGTGGCAGCTAAACAACATTTTGACCAGCCTCTTAGACCTGTGGAGATGTGTATTTCTGAAATGTGACTGAATTAAATGCAGCAAACCAGGACAAAATCTTCAGACAGATACTGGGGAAACCCTCCCAATCTGGTTATATTCATGCAAGTTATCCTAGCCTAGCTAACCATGGAAGATGTCCAAATAAAATATGTAATCACCTAACAGTACCTGAAGGTCATTGTATACTTGCTCAGTACATTTTGGCCTTTCCAATAAGCAGCACCAGCAGGGAACGTAACTGTAGTTTTGCTGGACTGAACAGAAAAGAACAGTGCGGGAGCATTCCACAGTGGATGTTATCACCCTTCTCCACGATAACGCCACATAAACCATGGTGCTTGGATTATATAAATAGTTAACAGCGGTTAGAGTTCAAGACAAGTTTGTAGAGATGAAGATTAGAGACACGGCAATCAAAATAAATCAAAATGTATTATTTATAATGGCTGATGACACTGCGTAATGTGTGTGTGTGTGTGTAACATGTGTGTTAAAAACACCTACAAGGTGCCAGGTGTGGAATCATGGTATACAGGCAAGCTGTACCTGTGGTAATGGTAATAGCATAATAGGATCAAACTAAGTGCTTCAGTACGCTAATGTATGTATGTCTCATAGGTTTAAAGTAAAGTATATAATTTACATACGGTCATCACCTACTGACAGCTTTTTGCCACGTCATGTTATGTTACGCAACAAATGTACTTATTTTAACCCAAATTTTTAATTTTTAAACCTAACAGTTGTGTGTCACATAGATATGCTAAAAGGTGTCCTTTGTGTCACTATCCCATGCCGAAGAGCACGATAAGACGTCTGTATCTGATGACCTGGGAATGGGAACATACAACTGTAGATCTATTTGCAGAGATTGACCAGTACCTCTCAGGATATTTTAGGCTACCAAGACCTGTCCTCATTGAGCTTTGCAATAGTTTGGAGCCAGCACTTCAGTGCCACACCAGACACAATAACCCTGTATCACCACACGTTCAGGGGCATTTAAGCCACTAGGACATTTCAGAGTGAGCTAGGAGACAGGGTGATCATATTACAGGCATCAGCTGCTCTCTAATGCAAGTTGTGAATGGAATAAATCAACTGGCTACACAATACATATAATTCCCTTAAACAGCAACATATAGGGTCCAAGCCAAGCACGGATTCCTTTCCTTGGCTGGTCTACCCAACACCATTTGCACAATAGACTGCACACATGTGCACATTATGGCATCCTCTCCAGATCAGTTCCCATATCTCAACCACAAGCATTACCCTTCCATAAATCCATCACTGATTTGTGACTCTCAAAACCAACTTCTTAATGTGGTCCTCCGCTTCAACAGTTCTGTGGGTATGCGCCTTGAACAATGAGCTGCTGAAGATGCATGCTTGTCACCACGCAATCTTTGAGTGATTATGCATTCCAGCAACAGTTGGCTTCTACTATAATCATGTCTTGTTTTGCTTGGCACTCTATGATATGCTCTGGCCCTTTGGTTAATGACACCACGCACCAACCCTCAGATTCACCAGGAGGTGCCCTTCAATCAGCAGCATACACGTTTACGCTTCACCATCGGGCATATCGTCTGCATTTTAAAAAGACGCTGGACACAGCAGGGGGCAAGCTGCTCTACAAACCAGAGAAGGTGTGTACAAAGAGAACAGCTGAGATATTGTGTTTTACTGTTTAGAGAGCCTGTACACTACCTCAGCTAAATTCAGTCACTTTTTCTTGGCCTTTTGCAATCTTGGACATCTTTTCATCTTTCCAGGATTGTAAGATAATCATTGGTTGCTTGCTGTGTCTTGTACAACATTGCCATGAAAAGTGGTGTACCACTTCCCCCTTAGCCACCACAAGAACAAGAGAAAGTGCATCCTGATGCCCTCCTGGGACTGGTAAACAGATTTGCTGTTCAGGTTAGAAAGCAATTAATTGCTTGTTTGTAAATAAAGGATTTAAACTTAATTTGACTTTTACAGTGCAATTATTTATAACTTGTGATTATCTTTGAGAAGGAAACACATCACTTAAAAAACTCAAACAGGTTTTAGTGCATATATTTTTTTTATTTTTACTTGTATTAATTATTTTAGTGTCTCGGAGATTGTAGCCAGTGTGACTTCTGTCTGTAACAGTATCTGGGCCATTTTCTCTTGGTTTTCTGGCACCACAGAAGATGTACATTGAGATGTACATGCATGGAGGTCGGTGAAGTACTGGCTGCAAGGTGCCAGGTTTCACCTCTGAGGATGGCTCTCCCAGCAGAAATCCATCTATAATTAGATAAACAATAAAACCATTGTAGTGACCTTTACTTTGGGGTGGTTTAAACTATGCAATGTTTTTGGTCTATATTGTAAAAGCAAATGTTAAAATTTTGAATACAAACTAGGTTACACATGGATGTGTTGAAAAGGAGAACCCTTCACAAAAATAATCAATAATCACAAAATTTACAGCTCGAAAACAGCTTTTAGGTAAAATGTATAGCACACTTGAGAGTGCTGTCACTCCATTATTGGACCGTATGCACATGTCCAGTTTAGATAACTCTGGACAAGCGTGTTTCCCTCGATTGGTCAGTGTTTGATTTCTGTGTGACTTTTTTTTTTAAAGATTGAACCATTTTCTAATTTACTCCATCAGTCTTGGATACAGCATTCACTTAACAAGCAATATCATCCCATGCATCTTTTATTGGTGGCATTTTACATCTGTAACTATGCCAAAATACCTTGTGTGGCATTCACTCCAGAAATACCTCCGCATCAGAACTTTGGACATTTTTGAGTCCAGTGATCCTTTACCCTCTTTAGACATTGGTTTAGGCATTCTTGACATAATACTCCTCACTATTTCTTTTAGTTTCTGTGTGTGCATATGGCACTGCATACCCAAGCCCTTTTATGGGGATTGGCAGGGCATTTACCTATGCTAATTAGGATCAACTGGCAGTTTTGCGGAACATGCCTTGAATCTGACATAGCCTTGTCTTAGGACCTTTATCAAGAACAGATTTAAAAACAAACTAAAAAAGATATTAATTAATGAGGCCCATTATTTATTAACACCTTGACTTATTGCTGGTTGGTAATTGCCTAGTTGTTTTTATCCTTGTAGATTAAATGCTTTAGAACTAATGATTAATGACTTTGGCCTGCAGTTAATGAGCTGATTTAACAGCATTTTGGTTATGTGAATTTAGCTTTTTGAATTTCAAAATTAAAGCAGCATTTGATGACTTTTATTAATATAACTTTTTGTCATATTTGCTAAAACTGTCACTACATCCACACAGTATCACATGGATGGATAATAATAATTAAGATGGATAATCTATTTATGAAATCCGTTTTTTCTGCCTCCATGTATTACTTCGATTGGCTTTAGCACATGTGAACAAAAACAAACAATAATAGCCGAGGAGCCTCTAATGAAGCTGTCAATCTTGTTCATCACTGCTCGTGAACTGCAGTCAAACTGTAACTAGGCAGCGCTGATCAAATATGAATCAAGATGCTGTTACTACCTAATTCTCACCCTGAATGTTTTAAGAAACTAATTTTAGTGTGCTACTAAGCTGTATAATGATAAAATGTATGACCCAGCCACCATGTTGGAAACCAAAAGCCAAAATTTCTACCACCCGCCAGCAAGCGCAAACCTTCTCATTTTACAGTGAAACAGTACACTAAACTATGTCTCTAAAAACATTTGATGCAAGAAATAGGCAATGCAGTAATCTTGATCCATATTTGATCAGCGCTGCCTTGTTTGGCAGTTTGACTGCATTTCATGAGCTGTGATTGACATGATTAACAGATGCAAACACTGATGGGTTACAACAAAACGTCTACATTTGGAGCCAAAAAAAATTTGAAAAACGCAAATTGATCTCTAAAAACACTGCAAACGCTACATCACTTCATAAAAAATAACATGATATGCATGAAATGGAAAATGTAACATATTTGTGATTAGCAGAAAAGTACAATCCAAACATCCTCTGGCAACTGGACTGTTTTTCCAAGCATGTCTGATGACTAGAAAGGGTGGTCCTCACAAATGACCAAAAAACCAGTGGAGACTGCAAGTGATAAAAACAGGAATGGGTGTGAATGTAAACAAAGTTTGCATATTGTTCATGAACATTTTGTTACAACTTGGTCAAAGGAAAAAACTAGTGCTGTCAGTTAAACGCGTTATTAACGGCGTTAACGCAAACCAATTTTAACGCCGTTAAATTTTTTATCGCGA
>JAPZEB010059958.1:0-17012 GCA_029783705.1 Chaetodon striatus
CAGTATTACAGAAATATTAGGCTTTTGTAAAGTTTATGGCAAGAAAGTTTACAGAAAATGGTGTGCGCCAAATATATCATATTCATAAAACCACGCATACGCCTGACAGTGGGCAGTTTCATTTTATATATCCCAAATCAACTTGGAATTATCTGCACGTGGATCCGCCTCATACCCTGTCCTCTACACGCCCACATTCAACTATAAATGGTCAGTGCAAAAGCGCCTCATTAATGCTGGTGTACAGACATGAGCCTGCTGATTAATTGTGCAAAGCACTATGAAAGTTTTGTTATACAAAATTTTAGTGTAACTTAATATATTTTTTTCCTTGTGAAAACATTGGACTACCGACAAGCCGCTATGACGAACGGTTGAGGAGAAAATCCATAGAGAAGAACAGGTGTGAATTTGGATGCACTTCGTGTCGTTCAGGCCCATAGGGTTAAAAGGGTGATCGCTCAGAAATGTAGGCTATTTGTACCGGGGTGCAAATAGTCATGTTTTTTAACTCCATGGTAACGGGAAAAAAAGAGGGTCAAAGTTCAGGGTGTAATGTTATAAGACAGTAGTATGTCCCAATTGTGTGCATACTGCATGCAACAATACATACTTTTTAAGCGCAGCTGCAGTACCTACTAAAAATAACAAGAAAAAGTATGCAATTTTGAATGTACCCTTTGTTTTTTTTATAAATTGCAATTTTTGCTTGGGAAATGGCATACACCTCTTTCGGGCCTCATTTTTTGCAGACACAACGTATACAAATAAGATGACAGGCCTGTTTGATATTACCTCGTAAGGTGGAAGTCTGAAATCTCACAAGATGTCACTTGTTGCAAGAGGACATGTGTATAATAACCAGAGAAGTTTGCAGAAAACATAGTTTTTGATTTTGTGGGAAAACAGGGTCTAGGGTGAAAAAAGCTGAAGTTGTCCTTTAACGGTTTTGAAAAGGGCTGTGAAAAATGTATGAAACTGATGAAAAAGTGTCAACACATTTGCAAGAGATTGCTACTGTTTGCTAAGAAACTGATGATGAAGATCAAGTGGATCATAGTTTCATTAGTTTAAAAAGTGTAAAACTCTTCATACAATGAACAAATTCAGTTCATGGTGTCTAAAAAAAAGTCCTCATTCAGCCTTTGTCAACACGTTTCATAAATTCATCATTTCACCTCTGCCGTCATTCAGTGTGGTGATATACAGTTATATAAATGAAATATTTACTGGTCTGGACTGAAACTAGACTTACATGTCTGGAGTTTTCAAAATAAAAGATTCTAAAAAAAGAAAGACAGACACTGCCTAAAACTAGCATCGACTTTTGATGTCAAGATTTAAACTAAGTCTATCTCGGCTAAAGACAGAGCAGCATACAGAAGAGATTACCAAGGTGAAAATGCTATATGATCGATGATATCTGCTCAGGATGTAGTTGAGATATGGAGAATGAAAAACCCAGATATAATTAGATAAAAGAAGAAATTAAATGGGTAGTGGAATAGATCTTTTTTTGATTTATTTCCCCCAATCTAAAAATTGATTAAGCAATAATAACTGAAAACTATTTTTAATAATGAAAAAACTCAACACATTTTTTGTTATTTGATCATATTAAATCTGGCCACACTAAATTTACAGATGAGCAGCACTTATTATGTAAAGGTCTTATTAATGAGAAAGAGCTGGCCAGGCTAAAGATCCTGTCAAATAAAACAATTGGAGACCCCTGATACTTTTGTGTTGTGACGCTTGTAGTTGAGCCAAATGTATGTTTTAGTGCTATATGCTTAATATGTAGGTAGTTGTATGTAGAAATTAGGGGTGCTGGAAAAAAATCAATACAGCATAGTATATATGGTGATTCTTAGTAGATATGTGTATTGTATGTATGTTTGTGTATATGTATTAACGGTTACGTGTAAACAGAATTGGAAAAGAAAAGACTAAACCTAAAAAATAGCTAAACACTACATAGAGGAATATATCAGATACAGTAAATCATTAAAGGAATTTTCGATTCCAGTTTTAAATCAAAAATATATAACTACTACGTGTGTGTGCGTGTGTGTGTGTGCGTGTGTGTGTGTGTGTGATGGAAAACGAAGAAGAGCCAGATTTTGATGGAGCTCTGTGGCCTCTTGTGTTGTTCTGCTGGATTTTCCTCAGGCTTTGACAGTATCTCCTCTCTCACACAGGTAAAGGTAGTTCCCAGTCCAGGCCACACAGGGCAACATGTCAGCGTCCAGGTGACGGGAACCTCAGTCGGTACAGTGCTTGTTGCAGGGGACTTATTTGAATGCTGCACAGATGAAGACAGCTGGCGGGATTTCAGTATGAACACTGCAGTGCAGGAGGTCAACCGCCAGGAGGCACTACGTACTGCTGATGTCATCATACCGGGTCATGGACTCCCATTTAGAGTCCTCAGGAACTCATTAACCAACCCTGAAGATCCATAGTCCTTTCTCTCGGGAGTTGGTTTGACTTATAACAACAGGAAAAGCACAGGTGAAACTGAAGGGGTTAACAATGAATCAGTTCCATCAAGTGTCCAGTAAGCCATGACAGTGAGGCAGCATGCACAATACCAGGACCCTGGATCTAGCTCACGTACATGGAAAGCAGTGGTTTTTTAATGTTGTCACTTACAGCTGTGCTTTTCCTGCGATGATAAGCTTAAATATCTGCTGTGGAAAGGCCAACACTGGGTCATATAAGGATATGACTTGATTGAGTTTAGGTGGAGTTTTACAACTTAACTTGATTGTTGTCATTCAAACCAAAGTGTACACAGGGTCATCTTACTCAAGAACACTGCTTATCTGTAAACATTAAGATTACAGATATTCTCCCAGATATGACTGAAATGAGGTTTTCATTGAATAAAATATAGTTTAATACAGGATGTTTTTTTACGATTGTGCTCAACTTTCATAGCATCAAACACTGAAGACACAGCATGAGATCAAAATCTCTACAGATGACTCTCCTCACCACTAGAATTTAGAAGAATGGATTCTCTTCCATCCCCAAATTAATTCAAAGGCTTCAACAATTCTGTTATACTAGGTTTGTTTGTTATCTCCACCAGATGTAAGCCTGCAGCTAATCTCACATACTATTGAACCCTACAGCCTAATATTTGCACATTTATGACGGTATGCTCAAGGACCTCTTGTAGTTGCAGTGATTTATAATTATTGAAAAAACTTTTATTGAATGTTTTGCACTGCCATTGACTGCTTACTCTTCTTGAGCAACCAGTCATGGCCACAAGTCCTCAACAAAATCACAAAGGAGAAACATTTCTGGAAATTGTCTCAGCTAAAAACAAGAAGCCTTTCTGAATCTGCAAGTCACATTTTGACCTTCATCATGGCTAAAAAACTGACATCCATGGAAAGGTTTGATCTCATACTGAACTAGAGCATCTGCAGATTTATTCCATGCCTGATAGAATATGATCCATTCAAGTTAAGCAAGATACAAGACAATAAGAAAAAAAAAAAACGTGTTATTTATCTTTTTTACCCCCTTGACTGGAAGGTAGCCTGGTGGGACAGAGTGGCAGCAATCAGCTCTACTGGGTGCACTTTTCTAAGTTTGGTAATGTTTGTAAAAAGAAATGGGTAAACCACAGGATGTTCTAGAAAAGTGCTTTAATAAACCTGGAACACAAAGTTGACACACCCAGTGTGTTAAGACAGCTGATTTACTTTTTTATGTCCAAAGTGTGACACATTCTCAGCTATTCTTAAAGGGGAACACCACCTAACTCAAGATTTCCAGTGTGTTATTTCCATGGCCTAGGAATGTTTAGTCAGTATTTGTGACCATTAATAACTCTATTCAGATAACAGTAAGGGTATAACAACAAAAATGCTTGTATTAAATATTTGTAATCATCTTTTCCCAGTATACTTTATTTTAAGAGCACTCTTAACAAGATAAGACAATAAAGGTCTTGTGTTTACAGTCCATATATTGCTGCCCAACAAGAGGAAACATAAGTTTTAAATTAAGGGAACAATTTAAAAATGCATGAATTTCATATATCTTTAACTGTAATTATAATAACTGAATCATTAAAATGGTGGCAAGAAATACTACAATACTTTGTCCACTGAGCCCAATTGCTGTAATTTCAGTCACTGTGCATCCCTCTGCTGACCAGTGGTGGAAGGTAAACCAGTACATTTACTCAAGTATTGTACTAAAGACCTTTTTTTTTGTACTTTACTTGGGTATTTTAATCTCATGCCATTTTCTGCTTCTACTCCACTACACTTCAGAATATATTTTATACTTTTTACTCCATTATTATATCATAACTTTAGTTACTAGTTACTTTACAGTTTTTGCACACATACCATTAGAAAAAAAATACAAATACACACATGTCAGCAGCTGAAACTATTTGTCGATTAATTAGAAAATTGATCAGCAACTATTTTTAATGCAAAAAACATTTCATGGTTTTACAACCCGGTCCCACTCTGAAGTCGTAGAATCCTGGCACTTGGTCAAGGACTTCCACGTCAGACACCGACAAAAAATCTGTCCTTTCACATAGGCATGATACACAGGTGGTCACAGTCTGTATAATGGTGCCTGACAGCGATGGGGGGGAATGCAGCTGGAAAACAACGTAAGTTAAGGGGGTGAAAATTCCTAGTAGGGTGGGAGTGAGGGGTGGTGGATGGGTCCAACAACCACCAACTTTCACCCAGGAGGCCGGTATTTGCTCCCCTAAGATTGTTGAGCCAAACCCTGGAATGTTTTTCTAACCACGTGCTTTTGTTGCCTAAATCCAACCATGTGTGTTTGTGGTTGAAGGAAAAAAATAAATAAAAAAAGTTCTGTTGTTCGACATAGTGCATTTATTTCGAAAGAGACTGTATGCAAACTGTACATTTCTTGTGAAAAAGGAAGTGTATGTTGAAACCAGACATTGCACATAACAGGATGAAGTTGACACAGTATCCCAGAACATCAACAACCAACACACCCAGGTTACCTTGCACATTATATCTTGACGTGGAAAGTCCATGACCAAACATCAGTATGTGATGAGGTCAGAGTGAGTACTTGCTGCTTTTTCTTTAAAAATGTTATTTTGATTCATAAACTTTCTTTAAACTTTTCCCTATTAGTACTTTTACTTTTTATACTTTATACTTAATACATTTACTTGTTCCTATAAATGACTTAATTTGAATCTAATCTGATGTTACATACACCCATCAATGGTAAAAGAAAATAAAGACAATTTGTAGCTTAGATAGAACCACGAGTATACTCCGTCAGACCCAGTCCTCCCCATAAGGTGACATATACACATATGCTGCCATTAGAATGTTGAAAGACTTTCACACACATACAGTTTGTTGTGCCTTTGAACTACTGATCAATAGTTTGAGTCATGCAGAACCAGAGTGCTATCTCTCACGCTACACTTTCCATCAAGGTCAACACATAGCTGAATCAATCAATACTATGGGTCAATAATGATGGGAACACCAGTATGTTTAGATACCAACATTCTCTACCAATAGTCATCTGTTCAGTTTATTTAAAACAACACAGTTTAACTCTCTAAGCTTTGTCCCCACTTGGACATGAAGACATGGCTATATTAAGACTTATTACCGTGGCCTGAGTTTATTGGCGTTATTACATGGCTCTTATTAAATCAATAGACATTTTCAGTTCCATTGTTGTACTGTATTTACAGTGCTTGTTACAGCTTATCTGCCCCACTACAACCCTGTTTTTCCCCTTCCATGCAAATGATGACAACCAACTGCTTTATCACCGGAGTGTGCATGATGCTGTAGTCATGCCAAGTGTGCAGGTGTGTCTTGTGTGTGTCAGAATGCCATCAGAGTGGTAGTACCAGGCACAAACAGCAGATACTTTACATAACATCACCATAAAGCACCATAAATGCTTTCTGTTTTGCCAATAAAACCTCATAAACTTCAACCGTCACACTGTAATGTGAGCTGCTGTTGGCTGTCATTTGGGGAAACACTGTGTCTGATGGACTTCTGTAAAAGGAACTTTTAGAGACAAATGTAGAAGATATCACAGGAAGAAGCTTTGTAGCTGTTCCTTTCTGTTAAATTAATTCTATGTGACTTATGCACAGTAAGGAGGTTTAAGATGCTGTGCAATTCACTCTGAAAAGTGCAGCATAATTCCAAGAAAAACAGTAAAGCGTGTTTAGTTTTATACTAATGACCATTAGACCTTCAATGAGTTAATAACCAACAATCAGTTTAAAGTCTAAACTCCAGAGTCTGTTGATTAGCAACTCATTAACTCTTTCAATTGTGTGAAAAAGTTCATTTGCGACCTTTGAGATAGTGGAACAACAAAGTAATCTTGACATAAGGTCTGCTTACTGGTTTTGCAGAGCTTTCAACTGCATGTCGTGGTCTTCGTCAGTGGAGTTTGTGCAGTTGTCATGGAGATGGATTAGCTGCCATCAGATGACCAAAGCACATCACGTCACTATCAGTCACATGATAACAGGTGGCTGTATATGAGGGGTGCTCTCTGGTAAAGGAATACTTCGACAGAATGACCATTTTTTATATCAATTATCAGAGTTGGGACCAAGTCAATATTTTACAAGGTACAAGTAAGTCCCACTTGAAAACAAGCAAGTGCCAAGTCAAATCCAACATCCAGAGAGGCAAGTACCAAGTCAAGACAGGCAAGTTCCAAGGTAAGTCTCAAGTCAAGAGAGGCAAGTCCCAAGTCAAGACAGGCATGTCCCAAGTCAACTACCAAGTTAAGACTGACAAATCCCTAGTCAGGACAAGCAAGTACCAAATTAAGACAGGCAAGTCCTGAGTCAAGTCAAGACTGACAAGTACCAAGTCAACTCCTAAGTCCTAAACTTTGTTAGGAATACCAAACAAGTCATAATGTGCTCTTCACTAAATGTTATGCTATTTAATAGCAGAGTAATAACACCCATAAAACTTCAATCAAAAGCTTAGTCCCGATTAAATACCAAGTCCCTTTTACTAGCCTGGTGTAACTACACATTTTGACAAATAAAGGCCTATCTTGATTAGAGGCCTGGTCTGGTTGCCAGACAATTAATTTTTATGGAAATTCTTTGGATGTCTAAAAACCAGATTGTTGGCTACCTACTTGAGCTAACATTAGATAGCTGTTTAAATCGCACATACAAATATACATGTTTAAACTTTTGCCAATATAGAGATGCTCCACATCATTAGCTCAGTCAGATTTTCCACTGCTCAGTTGTTCAGTTCATTCTCCCAAAATCATGAGCACCAGAGAAGACCGTTATTGTCTAATGGAGTCCGACCGCATATCATGCCCGGTGGTGTCAGGGGAAAAAGCGGCCAGATAACAACATAAGTTAAAGGGGCAAACGTCCAAGTAAAGCAGGTGGAAGGGGTGGTGGATGGTCTAACAACCACCAACTTTCACCTGGGAGGCTGGTTTTCTTTTTTCTAAACCCAACCATGTGCATTTGTTGTTGAACGAAAAAAAAACATGAATTCACAGTGCTGTACTGATGTGTTTATTTTAAAAGAGACTATATTTTAACACAGTGTCCCAGAACATCAATAACCAATGCACCCAGGGTGACCAAACATCGGTATGTGATGAAGTCAGAGTGAGAATGTGTTGCCAGGTTCAAAAATATCCCTTTAAACTTTTACTCCAAATTATCAAGACTTTTCTCCGTCTTTGGATTTTTGTTTACTGTGAAGGTATGCGAGAAAAACATTGTTTTTTCCTCACAATTTCAACATGGCATGGGGTGGATAATTGATATACAAATGTTAACTTTGTGGGTGAAGTGTAACTTTAGAAGATGGTGTCTGGTACCAGATGCCCTTTGACCTCTTCCGAGTCAGTGCTTTGACAGGTTTAGTGGATATCTGACTAAAACTGTAATAAACTAACTGTAGGAACTAGGTAGGGAAGTGGACTCTGGACTTAAAAATGTGTGCATTCTCATCATCATTAATCACACTACAGTGAACTTTAAGTTTAGGTTCAACTTAACCTCAACGAGAAAAGACCAGACAGTAATGAAAACCATGACACACTGAGACCTGGTGATGCTGAGAGCTTATTAGAATGAGGCTAGAGTCATTGTTTAAAATTTCTGACTATGTTCATGTTTGTGAGCGCATGGCCGACAGATGTTGGTTAAAGTCCGTGTGCATACTCCCTACACCTACACATTTGACAAGTGCCATAATTCATTGATAAAGTAATCAAATCATAAACACACACACACACACACACACACACACACACAGATGCCTCTACAAACTAAAACTCTTTATCAGTGTTCTGATAAAAGATACTTTGTGTTGAGGTTAAAGAGAAATCATTGATCTACTGTGGGGTGGATCTGGCTCAGCTGGATCAGGATCTGCAATGACTCTTCACTCTCCTCTTCATTACCCTGTTCGCTCTACGCTGTCACTGTCTTATAAAGGCATAAAATGTCTAACCAAAAAGACAAATTACTCTTTTTAAAATGGAGGCCAGAGTAGGCCTATTGATGTTTGAATCACATTTTTCAGCTAAAATTGCATGTGAATGCTTACAGCTGCAAAGCATTGTTCAAAATCCAGAAATCTTGAAGCGCCAATGCAGTGCACTGAATGGGAGAACAGGGTCAATTGGAACAGGGGGACAGTATTGACAGTGCCTTTTTAGCAAGTTAGAGGGCAACTATGCTTATGTCATTCAGCATGCTACTACTCAGCCACACCCTCTTCACTTTTAACTGCAATGTGGAGACCTTCTGACTAGTCCTAACATTTATCACAGTTTTAAAATTTACAGCATCAAAGTAAATTTTTGGCTCTTTTCTTATTTTTCCTCTACCCTACTGTTTTTATTATGCCACAGACAAAAAGCCAACAAAAACAACACAAAGGCTTTTTCTAGCTGAACAAGAGCAACCAAGAAGTGAATGAGTAAACTCTGCCTATGTTTTAAACCCTAATCGTTTTTAAATGTGTAGAGTTCACTATTTAACTTTTTTTTTTTTTAACTTTCAAGTTGTTGTTATTGTCTTTTTTTTATTATTATTTTGCAATAAGCTACATGTAGCCTAAGGTATTGAGCTGATATGTACCACTGAAATAAAGACTTGGAAAACAGCCAAATTCCACATTTCAATAATTGATGAAAATATAATAATGATACAAATGTTTTATTTTTGTCAAAGATATATGTGAACAAGTAGCACTGTAAATATAAGGTATTAAAAGTAAGACTGTATTCTCTGGGATGGATGACATCACGGTAACAACAACAGCCATACCTGGAGCCAGGTGGATCCTTCAGGGGTTGGTGAAGCTCATGTCCTGAGCTTGCATGAGCTTCAAACCCACCAAATCCCGTTCATTGGTCCTGAAAAGAGGGAAGGTCACGGGCAGATCCCGCTTCAGGCTGGGAGAAGACCAAATCTGTCACAAAGAAACCAGTAAAGAGCCTCGGAAAGGTCTCCCAAGAATCCCCTGGCCCTTGCTCATCTACGAGGTACCCATGACTGTATTGGATGGATTTTAGTGCAAGGTGAACAGCTATCTCTGCAGGTGGCTAGCTTTGCCACGCAGCCTACGCAGCATTGCTCTGTACAGGAGCACCAACAAGCTCAGGCTCCCTCTCAGCTCTGTCAAGGAGGAGTTCATTGTAACCCGAGCAAGAGAACACCTGCAGTACACTGGATCTAGAGACAGCAAAGTATCCGGGGCAGGGATTGTTGTGAAGACACGGAGGAAGTGGAGGGCAGGAGAGGCAGTGCAGCAGGCAGAAGCTCGCCTACAGCACAAGACCCTCCTCGGGAGTGTGGCATGGGGCAGAGCTGGGCTTGTTTTTTTTCTATCAACCCGTTTTAACACCGCCAGAGAGAAGGAGAGGCAAAAGCAGGTTCAGGAGAAGGTGTGCTCAGTAGTGGAAGAATATCGACCGGCCAGTGCCGTGGCAATGCGACAGCAGGGTGCCTGGACAAAGCGGGAGCAGGCGATGGAGTGGAATGTCACCTGGCAGGACATCTGGAAGTGGAACCCCCAAAGGATCAAGTTTCTGATCCAGGGGGTTTACGATGTCCTCCCCAGCCCATCCAACCTGCTCTCATGGGGCAAGGTTGAAAACCCCAGCTTGTCCCCTCTGCTCTGGATCTGGGACCCTTGAGCATATCTTAAGCAGTGGCTCCAAGGCACTGGCAGAAGGCTGCTATCGCTGGAGACACTACCAGGTCCTTAAGTCCATCGCTGAGGCAATCAGCAAGGGGATCAGTGATAGCAGGTGCACCCGCACCACAACCAGAACTGTCCAGTTTGTCAGGGCAGGAGAGCAGCCAAAAAGCAGACCCAAGAACTGCCTGGGAGGGCTGCTCTCCACAGCAAGAGATTGGGTGATGTCAGTTGACCTAGAGTAGCAGCTGAAGATTCCAGCTTACATCACAGAGACTCTTCGCTGAGACCGGATGTCATCTCGGTTTCAAACACCACGAGACAGCTGATCCTTCTGGAGCTGACCACGCTCTGGGAGGAGAGGATGGAGGAGGCACAGGAGAAGAAGAGGGCGAAATATCAAGAGCTCATGGAGGACTGCTACAGGAACGGGTGGAGGACCAGGTGCATGCTAGTGGAGGTGGGCTGCCGGGGGTTTGCAGGCCATTCCCTAAGCAAGGCCTATGGTATCCTGGGCATCATGGGTCAAAGCAGGAGAAGGGCCATCAACAACAATGAGGAGGCAGCAGAGAAGGCATCCAGATGGCTCTTGCTGAAAAGGGGGGACAAGTGGGGGCTGTAGTATGCCTCTTGGACACAGGCCAGGGCTTGATCAACCCCAGTCGGGTCGCCTGGCTGAGGATGTCTGTTGAAAGACCCGAAAAAAAGCCAGGATACAACACTGATGATGTGTCTGAGTTTGCTCATCGGAAGATGTATGTAAAACTTTAACATTTCAATTATTTATAGATTTTTTTTTTTACCCAGAACATGGTGTCCTAACTGACCCTACCCACTATCCCAACCATACCAGGGAGGCACAAGCAGAATTTTGGGAGAATGCACTCCTGACATTTAGACTGGGCTCTAAAAACCTTGGGATCAAATTAATTTCATTAATGTTCATGGAGTCTGTCAGTAATGAAAGGTTATTTTATGTCAATACCAAAATGTCCCAACCGAAGCTCTCCCCTGCTGAAAAATGTGGAAAATTAATTGTAAAACTAGCAGAGATGGAAGCTGAACTGCATCACCTAAAGAAGCTAAGAGCTGAACTACATTTCTAGAAAAGCTAGAAACTGATCTGTAATATTGTCACATGTAGAAGTTGAAATTAATTAACTAAAAAGGTGAATTAAGAGATGCTTTTTACTTAAGAAAGCATATAACATTTAAAAAAAAAGTTGAACTGAACCATCAAAGTCCTTTAAAGCTGAACATTTTGACACCTGAATGGTTTCCGTAGCTGAAAGTCTGCAGAAATATTAGTCGATCCAGGTATGTAAGGAAGAAATATAATTACTTTGTGACCAAACTTAAACGAAGTCTGTAGATAAAAGTATGGAGAGTAGCAGAATTTCAAATTAAAGCAGAATGATGATTTGCAGATCTGTTGATAGTGTGAATGCTGCATCAGCATATTAGTCATGTTGAATTCATAATGAAACAAGTAACGTGGTTAGAAAAATCCCTTCATATTTTATGGAAACAGTTATCCTGTTTTTCATCTATATTTGCTAAAATAGAGTGTTAACTCAACATTAGACAAAACTAATTTTGGCTTCATATTATCCACACAAAATTGACCACTGGAAGGGTTTTCTATTTATTCACCCCAAACAGGTGGTGTTCTAACTGTACAGATGTTAGCTGTGTCTAGCAATGTTCAAAGAACTGTGTGTTTGTGGGGAAGCTCAGATTTTTCTCCAGTTTATCTCCTTTTTCTTGTTTCTGTACTATTTTTTTTAATCTAAAGTGATATTCTCCATTTTAATTTGCACCATCAAAAGTGTCTGTTTTTTTCCCATATCTTTACATAAACTATGTAATGTTGCACTGCTTTTAAGTTGCCTTGTGATTAGTCTCAACACATCTCAAAGCTGATGTGGGCAGTTTAATTTTGACATCATTGGGCAAAAATCCCACAGTGACCTTTGAGCATATTGTAATTCAAGTGGTCTAAGAGAACAGTAGACTAATGCACCTCCTCTTGGCTCTCTTTTTAGGCTTTTGAAAATCTAGCCTGTGACAACAGACTTTGGCCAATCACAGGTCATTGCATAGAGAGCAGCTGTTGATCATGTCACTGCTTGTCTATCTGTCAAACTAGGCAACACTAAACAAATATCATTTAAGATTCTGTAAATTCATGGCTTATTTCTTGCCTCAGATGTTTCAGAAATATACATACTGTTTTACAGTGCCGGACCTAGCCCCCCCCAGAAAGAAAAAATCCTTCTCTTCTTCTCATTTTTATCTTTTATATTTATTGTATTTATTACTAATGAGAGCAAGAGCTAAGGAGAAATCAGTACAAATAAACAACTTAGCTACCAACAAAAATAATAATTAAACAATGGGAGAATACGACATCTGCAAAATTGCAAATTTCATCTTCTTTTTCTACTGTGCCCCAGATGGCTTTACTTTCATTTGCTTTTACTCTAATGCTTTACACATACACTCCACTCCACCATTGCACTTAAGTTTACGTCTATTTGTATGTACATAAAAGAAAAAAAAAAAAGAAAAGCAGGGGCGATTTTAATTCAGCCTAGGCAGCTGCCTATGTCGCCTATACAAAGATCCACCACTAACTGTTTATCTGTAAAATGAGAAAGTCTGTGGTTGATCTCTAGAAGCACTTTAATACATTAACTGTCCACCCTTATTAACTATTTTTCCTCACTAGTTTCTGTTTACCGCACTCTATATTCAGAAACTGCCTCACTTTTCCATGATTGCTGAATTCTATCCAGTTTCCTTCCTAAGTGAGGCGCAGCTCTGCTGGATATGCCAGGTTGAAACATACATCCAGGACATGCTGACTCCTCGTCACCTCCGTGAACTTTTTCTTCCTCTCTGCCAACTCCTTCATCATATCTGGAAAGAATCACACGACCCTGTGCCCACTTCTGTATTTTCCTCTTGCAGCTGTCAACACTCTTTTTCGCTCCAAGTAGCTCAAGAAGCTCAAGAAGCAGATGATAATAGGCCTGGGAGGGCAGCTTTCATCAGGGATTGGTACGGGGTTCTACACGTTGTAGCTATACTGATTCTAGCTCACTGCCCAAAGCCTCTGCAGTTATTTTTCTCACACATTCTGCCGGCTTGCTATCCTCCAGGTTCTCTTTCAGTCCAATCAATCTCAAGCTGTGTCTTGAACAGCAACACTGAGTTCCTCACATTTCCCAGCATTCTTATCTGCTATTTGGCGAAGGCAGACATATTCACCATCTAGCTGTAAAATCCAACGTTCAGTTTCCTTAAGTCTTTGTAGGATGCCCTTTGGAGCCAAACTGTGTCATCCCTATGTTGTGTCCACACCAGATGCGAATACAACAATATGCGCAAGTGAATTACATGTAACTATGCCTTAAGATGTGAACTCCCACTAGGCAGTTTGATGGACGCAACACAAATGACAAGAAATGTGCAAATTAAGCTAGTTGTACAATTTCGCATCATACGCTTATTTTTAGGGGTTGAAAATCTGAATTTCAGGGACCAACTCACACCAGGATAGCCAATCAGCATTGAGATCCTCCCAGGATGTATGATACCGAGGACGTAGTGGCATAAGTTAATTCTACGATTTCACGCTCATATGACATAGTTCTTTGTGCCTATGAAGCAAGTCAACACAAAATAAGTAATGCGACGCAAAAATTTGCATCATGTTTGGTGTGAACACAACATTAATCTGTTTGATATCAGCCAGCAGGACCATCAGTAGTTTGCTCATGTGGCCAATTGACTCTTCACTAAGTCCCGTCCCTGGATGCAGACTGGCTAATCATAATGCAACGCATGCAATGCATCAGGCCAGCTCAGACCAGGGTCCAACAACAACACAGCTATGTTCCATTGACTCTTATGCAGTCGTTTCAGATTTCCTTCATTTTCAGGCTGGTTTTGTAAACTCTGAGCTAAATGTTGTGCCTGGGGCACGTATATTAATGATACTTGTTATCTGGAGAGGTCGGCAAAAGATGTAAGCTTCTTCCGTGATCCGAAACCAAAATCAAACCCTGAAAAGTGTAGGGTTAGCAAGCTACTGAAGATATAGCTTACTGAATGTATAAACATGCTGCTTTTGCTTTTTAATGATTTTAACAGTGGAAAAAAGACCTACTCTGCTGTACAGGAACCAGTGGAGGCAAGCAGGGAAACTTAACTGATGTTCAACCAGCTGTGTGTCATCGCATTGTGCGCAGATGAACATCTTTGACTTCCCCTACAAATCCCTGCCCATCCGGCAGCGGAGGTCTGGGTGCTGGCAGCAGCACGGGGGCGAAGCCAAACACTGTTCATCTGCACACACTGCAATGCCACAGCTGGTTCAATATCAGCATAGTGTCCCTTTATATTCATTGTCCTCTGTCGTGACCACTAGTGATGTTGTGGTTCACTTTTACACTGTGATCTGTATCCTATAGTTATACTTCTAGCTATCTTTGTCTTTTTAACCTGTTTTAGCTGCTGAGTGATTTGACATCTCCAGCTTCTCACTGGAATCACAATTTAATTTTTCCAAAAATATGATAATATTATATCAGGGAGTGCAATTGGTTACAGTGTGGGCTCTATGCTTACTCTGATATCTTGTTGGACCATCACAAAGGGGCAGGGCTTAGCGAAAGGTCTGTTTCTTCCATGGCTTTCCCCGAAGAGGCTTGCAAAGCAGACAAAACTTTAGATTGGCGCTTCTCATTCCCTATCACCTGGGTGGCTGTGGGACCCATTTTCTTGGCATATTGTGCCTCACTTGCCATGCTAGCGCAGTTCAGTGCTTGTCTTGCAGCTCTGGTCTTGACAGATTAAGTTCAACGTAATAAGAAACTTAAGTTGTACTTTTAGCAGTATAAAAAATAATCTAGCTATCGAATTTTGAGGTTATCTGGTTATCATTTTGGGGACTTTGGTTCAGGCAGCCATATTCCTCAGCAATCCCATATGTGACTCCCATATGTGACTCTCTTGACCCCATGTTGAAATCACAAAGCCATCTCTATCTTTGGAGCCATCTATCTCACTTTATAGCTTAACAGTGCACTAATTTATGTTTCTGACAGCACTTAAAAATAGGTAAAAATAGGTAATGCAGCAACAGAATCTTGATTTATAACTTATCAGCGCTGCCTTGTTTTACAGTTTGACCTCTGTTCCCGAGCAGTGATTGACATGATTGACAGCTGTATTAGAGACTCCTCAGCTCTGATTGTTTGTTTTCATGATTTTTGAAAATATGAGAGCTCTTTGAGGAGGTAGAGGAGCATGATTTTTTTTTACAGAGTATTTGCCTCATGTGCTGCTGTGAGGATATAGAGACAACTATAAAAATAAATAACTTTTTGTCATATTTGCTAAAAAAGTTGACCACTGTAGCTCTAAGCTTAAACATTAGACAAAATGATTTTTATATAACCTCAGTCTTTCCTTTTCTTTTCTTTTCTATTTTGTGCTTATAAGAAGGGAAATTCTATTGTGCAACAAATGACTGGCTTTTATGACTTTCATGGAAACATGCACACAATCACCCGCGCCCATGGCATAAAGTCTCAGTCATAAAGGGGGTAATAAGTGGGCTTATCTCCTTTAGCTCCACCTTCATACCCTCCACCCTCCAAACATATATTTAAACAGTTCATTTACCTTTTGTGACATTTGATGCTTCAAGCTGCACTTGACGTCTGTTAGCTAACATCCATCACAGTTTCCCAAGTGTGTCAGATGAAAAGATCTGACTCACAGCATCTATAACAAGAGAATATTTTGGTTGGAGGAGCAGTTGGGATTTTAGTTATTTTTACCTTTTTGAGCGACCTCCATCTGCAGACATCATGTGTACCGGATCCTGTTCTAAATTCATTGCCATCCCGCTCTACATCCTGGCTTTAGTGTCCATCATTTGCAACATCATGCTCTTCTTCCCTGACTTTAATACAGAGTATGCATCCGAAGACAGGGAAGGAAAGGGCCAAATCACTGAGGAGGTCAAATACATGTCGGGCCTAATAGGAGGAGGAATCATGGTGAGTAGACTACATGTCGTGTGACTGATGTCAAAGCTTCCAAAAAGGTCCATGTCATATATGATTCATATGAGTGTCTTCTAGGGTTAGAGCTTTAACAAGTTAAGGAGACTACTTGGTTAAGATTGAAAGACAGGTCAAAGTCAGAAAGAAAGGACATAAGTTGGTAAGACATGGACAGTAATACATTTGTTTTTCTAAGCTCAGTTCAATCAAAGGGACACTTTACTTATCATGGCAGGTATGACCCAGCCTGTTGAGTCACGTAATGGCAGAGAAAATAACCCGGATGATATCTTAGTGACATCATCAAGGCTATCTCAGCTTATCTCTGAGTGGTGCCCCAACATTATGGAAACTGCTGGAGTACCTCTTAAAATTTCTGCTGTCTGTTCTGTTATGTCATCTCTCTGTTGTCTCTTACAAACAATATGTCATCCTTCTGTTGTCTCCTATATAAGATATGTCATCCTTCTGTTGTCTCCTATATACAATGTGTCATCTTTCTTTTGTCTCATACGTTTAATGTAATCCCTCTACTGTCTCCCAAATTAAATGTCATCTTTCTGATGTCTCCTACATTAAATGTCATATTTGTGTTTTCTTTTACATTAAATATGTAGTCTTTCTGTTGTCTCCTATATTAAATATGTCATCTTTCTGTTGTCTCCTACATAAAATGTGATCTATGCCTTCTCCCCTACATTTAATGTCATCTTCT
>JAPZEB010060005.1:0-18861 GCA_029783705.1 Chaetodon striatus
TTGCGTTCTCAAGAATGAGATGATAGTGACCTATGACCATCAAAATCTAATCAGTTCATCAAGTGGAAGTTTGTGCCACATTTGAGGGTATTTCCTCAAGGTTACGTTGAGATATCACGCTCACAAGAATAAGACAGATGAGGTCACAGTGACCATGAACCTAAATCTATGACCACCAAAATCAAATCATGCATTGCTGAGCTCAAGTGGATGTTTGTGCCATATTTGAAAAACAAAAAAATCCCTCAAGGCATTCTTAAGACGTCAACCTCATGAGATAGGGGCAGATGCAAGGTCAAAGTTTCCTTGACCTTTAATCACCAAATTAGTTCATCATTGAGTCTAAGTCAGTGTCTGTGCCAAATTTGAAAAAATTCCCTCGAGGCTTTCTTTCAGCATGACATTGACAGTTATTATGCCATGTACATTTGCTTATCTACGATATTTTCTTTTTAAAAATGCGACTGTACTCAGAATCTCACCTGCACGTGTGAATATTCTTCCTTTACTGCACAATAATAACTGTTTAATACTGTATAGGCTACTGTGAAACCATGATATTTTCTTAGACCATTACAGCCTCACGTTCATTTAAATACCACCAGGCTGACTATATTTACAGTGGTTATGTATACCATAGACTTATGTTCCTGACCTTTTCGACATGTGACCCCTGTAAATGAAGGAATGTCTCTGCTGGTCCCTACCATTATTTTGGCATGATTATGAGCAGTCCAACCAAAGAGTGATTTTGCCTTTTTAAAGTGTTTAAGTCGAAGGATTTTAGTGGCCTGAAGAGGTGAAATTTCATAAGAAAGAAAAAACAATAATAAAGAAATATCATCTAATGCATATCATATCAATCATGGTGGTCTCTGTTGGAACCCCCCGCCTAATGTGCGCATTTTGCGCACACACGGCGCAGTTATGACGCAAACAGAGTGTGAGTGAAGCCTCGCCCAGTCCATGGATGGAGAACTGCACGACCGTAACATAAAATGAAAATTACGACTGCTGTAAGTGAACAACATATTACCTGTCCAAATCTGTTCCGTTTTTTAGAGAAACGTGAAGTTAACCTGTTACTGTCGGTAAAACGTCTCCTCTCTCTGCAGGACATGCTGTTGTTTCACGCTACTGTTTTGTGCATCTTGTATGGTGAGTTAAAATCCCACAGCCTCACAGAGGAAACGCTACAATGCAGGTTTTGTGTGAACTCGTGAATTATGTCAACTGCGTTTTAAGCGACTATCACTGTATAAACTGTGTTATATTTGTAGTCATTTGCAATGTTTTTGTTTTTGCTATCAGTATGCAAATATACATCGTCTTTAGTCCTGTGCAAAGCTAAAACATACTCATCTGTCCCCACGGATTATGCTGCAAACCTAAGGAGAAGAAAGAGTGTCTGACATTAATTTGATTTAATTAAATAAATTAGATAGATTAAAAAAAAAAAAACAGTTACAGATTTTGAGCCACCTTCATGTTTGATTGGCTTTGAACTAATTTATTTAAATTGTATTCGTGTATATACTTTTAGATAAATTTGACCGTTTTATTGATTCACTTATTTAGTAAAGATTCACTTATTTACAAAGCAGCATCAAAATACTGGGATATTTAGATCGTATCATTTTTTAAAATGTGGCTTCATTTGTTCTGATTTTGTGAAGCTTATGAATAGGGCTGCAATGATTAGTCGACTAATCGAGGACTAATCGACAATTAAAATAATCGGTGACTATTTTGGTAGTCAACTAATCGGTTTGAGTCATTTTTCATAGAAAAGTACTACAAAAGTACCCCAAATTGCTCTTATTGCAGCTTCTTACATTCAAATATTGGCAGCTTTACAACTCTCCCATGACGGTGAACTGAAACCCTTTGGCGTGAGTACGAAACAAGACATTGGATGACATAATTTTGGGGTTTGGGAGAGACAAACCAACGTTTTTCACCATTTTAACACATTTTTTGATAAAATGACTAGTCGACTAATCGAAGAAATAATCAACAGTTTAGTCGACAGTGAAAATAATCATTAGTTGCAGCCCTGCTTCTGAAATAATTTATGTTATCTTACAGCAGATATTGATTCAGTAGTGCCCTCAAAAATGTTGGTTTACATCTTCAGCCATTATTTAAATGGTCCCAGAACTTGCAGTACGTGGTGACATGGGATGGGAGACATGTGAAGTCCGGAACAATGGTGACATGTTGCAGCTGTGGAATAAATTAATCAACATGCCTGATAACAGACTTCTCAAACAAATTTTATATTATGCTTTTTCAAATAATTATTTGAGTAAGGTGCATGACACTATGAAAAATATATTACCTACTTACCTTACATTCACTTATCTACAAAGTAATTCACAAATCTTTTTGTCCTCCTGGTATCAAATGTGCTTAAGATGCTCACAGTATGTTTTCCACATGTCCTCAGATGTTGTGTATCTGACATATTTTAATATTCCCTCCCATCAATTTCTTTTAACTCGTATTTTTCTCATTGAAGGTTCGTCTGCTGGTCTCCGGCATAAAAAGGTGTGCTATGGCGGAAATTTTGAAATGCCATATGCTTATGCACCACCTCTTTTCCATGGTCCATTGTACTTCACTCCAGATGGGGGATCCAGGAGGCTACTGATGGATAATGGGGAGGTGAGCAGCTTTTGGCTCTATCATTTAACTATCACCAGTATCACTATGACCTCCATGCATTGCAACATCTGGAATATAACAAAAGAGCAAACCAGGTTTCCAATGAACAGAATCTTCTCTCTGTCCTCAATAAATGTATGTGTGTTGTACTCCAAATCAGGCAAAGGACCCACGCCTCAAAGTTTCTCTTATGTCAGCTGTATTCAAAGATTTGACAGACAGAGACAATGGATTTTTTTCCGTCCCATATGATAATGGTACACTTCATGATGTCATCAAACTGGAAATTTCAGGTGAGAATATTACATTATACTGTATATTTACAGACTCTATTCCATCAGAAAACTTTTTGGGAATAGATTTTTCTATAAAGTGTTCATAAGTCTGTCCCGTCTTTTTTTCCTGTATGTGTTTTTTCAGATTGTGCTGAAAAGGACACGAGGTATTACGGGGAAAGGTTCTCCTATAGTGTTCCTAGAGAGGCTGCATTTTTGGAGTTCACTCCCCTTAACAGTGAGGACCAGCCGATGGTCCTGTGGAATCGCATTGACCGTCACACCAATAAGGGGGGCAGAGGACAGGTGAAGTATAATGTCTGGGAGATCATGAACGTAAATCAGGGAGACATGGGCCACTACAACTTCAGAAGAAATGACAACACTTTGCTGTCCAGGGTACAGCTCATAGTACAAGGTGATGTTCAGTAGTCGATTTAAGTTGCATCTGAGCTTTTAGACTGCTGTGAAAATGACTTGTTGTCAAACAATACACTCTTTATCACACACAGAGGATCGTAGGAACTATGATACAAAGGTGGACAAGCGGCTCCTCATCGAACATCCTTTAGGTGATGCGCTGTGGACTGTGACTTTTACACCAAAGGGGGAAATGAAACGATACACATTGATGAAAGCAGGCTCTCTGGTTGAAGAAGATGAGATGGACTCTACGCCGTGGACTTTTACAGGGAGGATTTGGGTTGTGCAAGATGGCATAGAGATTGATCCTGTGGAAAGCACAGACGCTGGCACCTATGAGTTCAGAGACCCGCAAGGTCACCTGGCCCTGACTGTGCATGTGGTGGTAAAACATGGTGAGCAACAGCACTTTATTTTTGAAAAAATGTATTAACAAACTGTGACTGATCGTGATTCTCATTAACATATCCCCCTTCCCCCTTCAGGTATTATAGCCCCTGCAGTTGGATATGGTACCACTATTTTTGTAATTTTACTTGCGGGACTAATCTGCCATAGCTGCATGACAACGTTCTGTTGTAAAAAGACCTCTTCTAAAAGGGACAAGTCTGCTCCTCGGACTGCACGTGCACATGCACCTGCTGTGTATAACCATGTAAGTACTTCCTCAAATAGATTTGACTCTTCATAACATGTGTTGCTATTTTTTACTTCAATATCTTCCTTCCAATTGCAGGATTCAAATCAATCTGGAGGCCGAATTAACTCTGCTGCACCGGCTCCAGATTACTCTCATCATCCACTGAATTCTGGAGCACGCACAACTATGTCAACTGAGCCATCGGTAGGTGTTATACAAAGGTTTTCAAACAAGGGAGAGATACTAACTATCAGTTGGTTACCAGCTGAGAATAATTTTGACCAGTAAAACATGTTGGCCTGGAGGTTAACTTTGCTACTTTTTGGTTTACTGCACTGTGCACCCACGGGGTCTGGTGGGAGCTAGTTAGTAGCTCCACCCATTTTGCGATTACCACCAGTAACGTCATCCCAACCAAACAGTGTTGCTATGGAAATGTGCCTACCCTCAAGTCTCCCTTCAGGTAGCCCTGGCGAGTCATCGGCTCAATTTTAAGCCGCAAACCTTCTTCAGCACTGATAACTGTGTTAGCTAACAGAGCTAACTATGTTACCACAGTGTAATCACGGTAGTGGTACTAGCAGTGATAACATAGTTAACAATGCTAAAGAGGTTTTGCAGCTCAAAATGAAGCCTCTTAGTCACAGTAGCTGCCTGGGCAGAGACTGGATGGTGAGCACAAAGTTTCTGCAGAAGTAATCTCCACGAGTGGCACTGCTAGTTCGCTCCCTAGCTAGTTTGCTAGGTGCACACAGGTCCCCGGGAAAGCTGCTCTACCTTGCAGCAATGTTTTTGCAGTGGCCACTCCCAGTTATGTCGAAACAAAAATCCCCTATGGCCCACAGAGCAGTTTTCCCCACCACCATTGTAAAAGGTCATGCTTGTAAAACTGCTGACAGGACGCCTCGAACTGTGGACAAGGTCAATTATGACTCTTTTTATTATGCTTTTTTTTTTTAACCATGGGGGTTTTAAAATGGCAAAACTTTCCTCAAGCTGAGAAAAAGAAACTTAAAAATCTAAGACATCATCATAATGTAAACACATTTATATCACAAAACATTATAATTTCACCACCTCTGAAACTAAACTTCTATCTAGCAGTAGACTAAAGGAAAAGGCCTCTTCTATTGAACATCGTTTTCTTAAAGATGAACTGGTTAGTTACTGGTATCAAAATCAACTTACACTTTTGGAGGACATCATTATCTCCATCAATATGTCCATTGCAAATAAATGTCCATGAATCCAGTAGAGGATCATAGTAACAAGACACTCTGTTTAACTCCATAACTTGCTTGAAAATCATCATGTTTTTATGTCTCAGAGTAATCCACTGGTAGTTGTTTGTATAGTAACTGGTGCATTGTAAACAGGAATTGGTTATAGCTAATTCTGCATACACTGTGTACAGTACAAATATGTACACAAATGTATACAAGTAGAGGATAAAAAAGACTTATAAACATAGCGCATTGTGCATGCTGACATTCTACTTCCTGTTTACATCCTCGAAGCATTATGAGATCCTGCAATATGTTCTCATTTTTTTCATGCATTTGTTTTACCTTACAGGTGTACAACCCATTGCAAATCCATGTGAGCCCCCCTCCACCTGATGTACACACACAAACATACAGAGTTCCCTCTAAATGCATGAAATGTTGGTTATTATCATAACAAACAGCAAGAGAGTCCTCATTCTAGGATTGATTTTTGGCCTTTCAAAGGCAGACTCTTTTCTTACAATGATCTTATCAACACTGTTTGATTAACACATACATGAAGTTTTTATTTATTTATTTATTTATTTATCTTTTTCACTTCTCTCTCCAGGTTAACCCTCTGGGACGGCAGGGAGACAATCCAGCTCCTTCACTCAGCTTCGATTGTCTCTCCTCAGACCCTGAGCCGAAGTTTGAGCTAAAACTGCCCTCTGCTCTCCCCCTCAGTTCAGACTCAACTTTCAGTGATGTTTATACCTCAGATAAACTGAACTTTCTGTAGGGAGCGCACTGAAAATTCAAGCCATGCAGAGTTGCATTCAGCATTCTACCTCTACTGACAGCCATTTCAGTCTTTGATTGAAATGTGTGGTATGCACACATGAAATGTCTAAGATGATTCCTAAGTACTTGAGAGTCTCAACCTCACTGATTACCTCATTTTTCTATTTTTACCAAGAAGTCTTTATTTTTTAGTGAGATATTTTCTGTCTTACAATATAAATACAAACACAAATGATCCAATAATTTGAGGTCAGTACTCCAGTAGCTCTTGATAGCTCACAGCAGCAGAGGGTAGGAGTAATACAGAGACATAAATCAATTTAGGTTGATTCCTGCTTATGATGAAGATATTTTTTTCTCAGGTAAGAAAGAAGAAAGCTCATTTACTGGAGCTCCACAGCTATTGTGGAGTTAAATGTCACCATCAGGGTGTCTGTGTAATATAAATGTGTGCTATAACTTGAATGTATCATGAATGTATCATGAATACTGAGCCTTTCTCCTACTGCCAAGGGTATCATAGGTAGGATAGATGATGTCACAATGAGGTCTGAAAGTGAGTCTTTGTAGTAGATTTCATACATTAGGGACTCAAACTGACCTCAACACTCATGGCGATCAAAACACTATACTCATTTAAGCCACTGTTATCAGATTTACTTATGTAGTATTTTTATATGGTTGTTTCAGAGTGATATCAGGTGCCTCCAACTTCTTACCTCAAAGTGTCTGTTTAGTTTTTATTATTGCATTGTGAGAAATAGTGTTTTTTTTAAGTCCTACATCTGTAATAATTTTTTAAACTTGTGTTTTGTGTCTTATTAGATTTTTTTTCTTAGTTATAATATCCATTTTTGGGATCTTGCAGGGTCCATAATTTAACACTAAAGTTGACTAAAACATTTAGCTAAAGGTACCTATATGTACTTTTACTCAAGCAGAATTTGACCGCATGGACGTCTACTTTAATGAAGTATTTTTGCATTGTGGTATTGCTACATTTAGTGGAGAAGATGATCTGTATATGAATTATGAAAGGCATCTCTTGTAGTGTGAACGTATAGTTAGCACAGAAGATATTATGGTTATATTCTGTATATGTCCAGGCTTATTCGGCCTACTTACTCACCTCACTAACTTGCAAAATAATTTGACATTTTAATGTCCTTTAGTTTAAGAAATTAAATCATGCTAAATTAAAAAATGTATAGATGCATGTTTGAATAATTGAAGTGTCCTACATTTGGAAACTGCTGGAAACACATTGTATCTTTTGGTATATATTTGTAGATTTTGAAGTTGGGAAAGTTTGAGAAACTGCCCCAATCATTACACTTATGAGTAATTGTTCTATTAGTTACAATATGTGTCTGCATTATGTAAAGATATGTAACTGTGCTTTGACTTTCATGCTTTTGAAAATATGTTTTTTTCTTCTCGCTAAATAAATTGCCTCACTGGACTGGGAAATCCCTGAGCCTAACTGGATTTGCATGTAATGGTGTATTAAATTTAATCTGAACTACAACATTTAGCATCAGCATGCCATGAATACCACAACATTTTGCTAAGTAAGACAATAGAAACATATATAGGCAATAATGTAAATGAAAACTGCAGCAAAAACAATCTGTATTTAAGTAAACAAAACATCATGCAAAAATACAAATATTTAGGGCAACAAGGAAATATGACTAAATATTGATTATGTCTTTAATATGTGTTGTGTTCAATTCACAGGCAAAGTGCAGGTTACTGTTTATTTTACGTGATCCTTTGTTATTTATTCTAAATAGTTTTACTGGTATTCTAGTAATTTGAACTTAATAATGTATGGCTTTGTCTTTTAGTGCTGGTGCAGTGGGAGTTCATCTGTTGTGGTGATATAATTTAAGGTTTGATGTGGCACTGGGTTTTTTGGATGTATTTTGGATGCTTTCCTGTTAAACAAAAAGGGGTTTGTGTATGATTTTTGTTATCCATGTATAGTATACTTCCACTGCATCTGCTTATAAATTGGTGCGCCACACCCCTGCAGCAAGATGCTTTAAGAACTTTTAATTGCTTTTATAACATTGCTCTCAGGGACCCCCAGTTTAATAAAAGCCTGTTATTACATTTTGACCCTCACTGTTGGCTTCGTTATTGAAGCTCATCTGTAGTTACATTAACCTTAAATTGGGTGTTACAATATTATAACAATCCTCGAAATCTCAGAGCACAGATATATGAGATATATTTTGAATGAACATAAGGTTTTGAACAAGAGCATCAATCTTGCTGAATACATATGAGCTATTAAAGTCCAGGGGTATATAAATAAATTAAACAGAGTACATCAAGCCACCATGTACTTTCACTCACCGGGGATAACATTACATGAGAAGAGTTGATCTACAGGAGAATAAAGGTTTGAAAGCATGACAGAATGCCTTAAAGCCTTACTGGATTATTTCATTATATTCTTTGGGCTATAGTTTGGACTGTCACCTTTCTGATTTTTCGTGTTGTCCTTAAAGCCATTTCCTACATAAACTGGTGCATTCAAAAAAATTACCCCCCAGTGTTGAGATAAACCCTACGCCCTTAATGTAGCCCATGACTGTAGCCTACTGCAGCAGCCTTCAACTTAAGCTAGCTGTCCATCCGTTGTTTGTCACCAGAATCACTTAACGATTTGTTACACTGACCGTGAGCATTCACGCACTTTATGTCCATTTTTCATTAGTTTCACAACTCGCTACCCAATAGTTTGCCTGCATTTTCTTATTTTTCTCCTTCTTCAACTAAAAATAAAGCTTTGCCTTACAAGTGGCGCCGCTTGATGACGTCACGTCGTTCTGCGTTTCTACAGAGTGCCTTTACGTGCTCATCAGACAATTGATATATCAGAGATACAAATCTCCCCGTTAAATGCCCGCTGAAATAACCAAACTTTCTCTATTTGATTCACATTTTACCGGCTCTCGAGCTCTTCAGAATAATATAAAGCTTTATTCTCAGAGAATAAAAACCATCTATTGAGCTCGGAGGCTTGCCATACAGAATAGGAGTCTACAGCTCTGCTAGTCTGAGTCAAGAGACACAAGCTTACGGGCATAGACGGGGACCTTGCGCCATTTATTTCCGACAGTACATTAACGCATCATGCCAACATCCATAGCAACGCCCTTCTGGGTTGGTCCTGACTAAATTCAATAACAGTACAGTGCGGAACATGTCCACTGCTCCTGTGTTAATATTGTGACTATATTGAGATGTTTTGTGTTAGTTAAGTCTTGATTAACTATAATCGACGGCTTACACTGGACTCGGGTTTCGTGCTTTGAATCAGGGAAGATGATGTTAGTGTGGTTGTTGCTGTGTGCCTTTGTTTGTATGGGTAAGTGTAAAAATGATCAGTCCTATTTTAGCAAGACTGCTAAATGGTAAAATGGTAAAAATTCCTTATGCGATTTATACTCGAGTATTTCTAATAGATGTTACTTTACATTCGTACTCAACCACATTTCAGAGGAGATTATTGTACCTTTTACTTGAGTACATTTGCTATGGTCACTAGTTGCTTTAATTTTTACACTAAAATACATTATTGTAGACTAAATGTGCTGTGAAAAAATAAATCATGTGCTAACGTTGATAACATATTTCTAATAAGTAAGCCCCTTTCATTATATTACTTGTATTGTGTTGCCTTTTTTTTAATAAGATTTTTTTAGTGTGTTGCACAATGTGCACTCAGGTTATAATATCCAGTTTTTCAGAGAGAGAGAGTCAATACTTTAAGTGTGGTAGTGTAAACGTGGAGTTACTACATATAGTATTATGGTTATATACTGTATATGTCCAGGTTTATTAGGCCTACTTACTCAAGGGTTTCTAAAGTACTTGACGTTTTGCTCTTTTTTTTTGTCAAACACAAATAAATAAAATCATGCAAAAATATATAGTTGCAGATAATACAAAAAAGGTGGTGGTGGATGTCTGGTAAATTCATATATTTCTGTTGGACTTTCTCTCACAAGGCCAATCACAGGACATTTATCAGCAATATGGGGACACTTTCAACCTTTGGATGTCCAGAAAGACTCACTTCATTGAGTTCAACCCCAAAAACAGCTCAGATGTGAGGACCTTGTGGAAATCGGGAGACCCTGACGTCAGCGCGGACAAGAAGCGTATAAGGACGTATCTCTCCTATAGGATGCATAATTTGACTCAGAGAGACAGTGGTCGCTACATCCTGAGAGACAAATATATGAGAGAACTGACCACTCCTGTCCTTGAGGTAGAAGGTGAAGATCCTCCTTAATTCTCTATTTCTCTAATTTCCTATTCTGGCACCTCTTTTTGTCAAGACACTGTGGCTGTCACACTCCTCTCTTGGCCATTGACTGTATGTTACTGTGATGTTACGGCTGCATTTCAGTGTGGGTCAAGACAATACTTGCTTTATCAAAAGCATCACTCAAACATGCATGCTGGTCAAGCTAAAAAGAAGAGAGAATTTTATTCTCTTTGGATTCTAAAGTGTTTATACTCAACCTGGTATAAACTGGTTGTCAGGAAGCTAAATATAAGGCTTTTTCTGAGGACTTAACTCAAATGAAATACTTTTGAACGTGAACATATGGATGAAAATGTATTATCACTGCAATCCATTGTGACTTTAGTGAGCTTACAGGAAACGTTCCACATTTTGGGAAATTTGATTTTTTTTGCTTTCTAACTGAGAGTTAGATGAAACGTTTGATACCAGGATACTGGATACAGTGCCAGGCTAGTTATTTCCCCGTTCCTAGTTTATATGCTAAGCTAAGCTAACCATCTGCTAGGGGCAGCTTCATAATCACCTTACAGACATGAGAGTAGTATACAGCTCTCCAAAAATGTTGGATTATTCCTTTAAGCTGATCACAGTTGCAGTGCTTTATGAAAGACAACACTGTAAACTTACACCAGAAACTAAGACTGTATGGGAGGAGTGTTTGATGCTTAAAAGATTTTTGGATGGAGACTCAATTTAACATCCTCTCTCTTGTGCCCCCTCTCTTCCAGCCGTCACAAAAGACTTTCAACAAGAACCTGGTGAACGCCTCGGCTTTACTTTTGATCTGGAACCGAGCTCCTGCAACATTTACTTCTTCCCAGAATACGACCTTCAACAGTTACCTATTGACATTGTTCGTCAAGGCAAGCTGCAGGGGGGATTGGATAAGTATAAATGTGTAGGGTTTAAGCTCTACAGGTCATGTGGAATTTCAATTACGGCCCTCCAAATGGCATGCAGTGGACGCTTTGAGGTCAGAGATCAGAATGGTGACACGGCCTTAAAGGTGCTACTGGAAATGAATCGTAAGTAACGTCTGTGTTTTTTTTAAAGTGTCAGATGACTGTGTTATTGAATTATCACCCTGTCTTAAAAACCTCATATTTAGCTTCATGTGTGTAAGTGCCAATGTTCAAAGTTAGACTCAACAATGTCATGTTTTATAACTGAAGTAAGCACTTGAGAATCAACAGTTTAACTTTCTTGAAATAGCTTTCAAATCTCAATCATTTATAGTTTTATCCTTTGCAGAATTCAGCAGTTGTGGTCAGCTTGGAGTCATTAGAAACCAGTCCTGCAGCATAATCCATTTCTCTGCTGTTCATCAATATGCTCACTCACTGACTGCAAACCACTGCACCTAAAATGGATGGAGTGTATGTCGCCATATTTTGGAGGACATACTTTATCATCATTGAAGTTCATAGTGACAGTCATGAATTAAAAGGTCCAGTGTGTAGCATTTAGTGGCATCTATCCCTGAGGTTACAGATTGTGACCAGCTACTCACCCCTGTCTTTCCGAGCGTGTATGAGAAAAACCATAAACTGTATTAAACAATGGACGTAGCCACCATGACGTCACTTGTTGGTTTGTGGACTGCTGCTTTGAAGCTTTAAGTTTGGCACCATCTTGTTTTTTTGGGAGCCAGAACTGGCAATATTTGAAAGAGAGGCTGGCACTGCGGAGAAGTGAGAAGTCAGTGGCTGACTGAGAAGCTGAAGACACTGTCTGCAGACTGCCTGTCACAGAGTTGCTTGCCCTCAATCATGCTTAACTGTAAGCCTTGATAACACGTAAACGGGAGAGTAATATAAAAATTCACCCACTGCACAGTTGACATGAATGTGAAAATAAGCTGTAGAGACTAAAACTGTTTTTTGTACCAGACTGTAAACATGTTTTTTTCTGCTGTAAAGTTGGGCCCTTTAACATGTGAGTCTAAGGGGATTGACTTGCTCTTGAAGCCAGCCTCAAGTGGCTCTTCAAGGAACTGCAGTTTTGGCACGTATGCATTGGCTTCATTTTTCAGCCCCTGGTGTTGTCAGTGATGCTTAATGACCAAAAACACGATTATTCTTAGTTACAGGTGAATATACACTAATGGAAATATAGTTAGGCATATCATATTCCCATTCTGCCAATATATCCCCCTAAATCCTACACGCTGGTCCTTTAAAGGACTAGTTCCACATGTTGGGAAATTGGTTGTTCACTTTCTTGCTGAGAGTTAGATGAAAAGATTGAAACCACTCTTATGTCTGTACAGTAAATATTAAGACACAGAAGACACTGGAACACAGGAAACGGGTGAAAAGCTATCTTGTCTAAAGGTAACAAAATCTGCCTACCAACAAGTTGCAGTTTTAGAGGGAGTTATGCTTAGCTTAGCTAAACATCTGCTTGTGATAGCTTCATATTCACCATACAGACACAAGAGAGGAAACTAAGTGTTGTAAAAAATCAGGTGCTCTTTAAGAATAGGACAAGTAGCTGAATAAGAGTAAAAAGCAGTGACTGTCAAGCTAACGTATAGTAGAAGTCCATGGTATAGGCTGAAAAAGCATCACAGGTACTCTGATTGCAAGTGAAGGTATCACTTTGTTAATAAGTGGATGACCAACACGTTTTGACCTCAGCAGTGGTACTGATTCTCTCATCTAACTGTTGGCAAGAAAGTGAATAACAAAAACCCCCCAAAATGTTCAACTGTTCCTTTAAACTGATCACAACTGCAATGCTATGTGCAAGACAAAACTAGAAACTGACACCAAGAACCAAGACTGTACAGAAGTGTTTGATACGCAAAATATTTTGGGTCTTGTGCATCCTGTCTTTCAGGAACTACAAGGACCTATGAACATAACTCTGGTGAACATTTCAGCATCAGTTTCGATCTGAAAGAGGGCTCCTGCAACGTTTTCTTCTTCCCAGAAAGGGCAGATGAACCGGAAGAAGTGACGGTTGAGATTGTTCGTCACGGCTGGATGCAACCGGTTTCTGATGAATACGGTTGCAGAGGGTTTGCCCATTTAAAGCCATGTGGGATTGTGAATGAAGCCCTCCAAACGTCATGCAGCGGACGCTTTGAGGTCAGAGATCTTAATGGCGACACGGCCTTTGAGGTGGCACTGTCAGTTGAGCGTAAGTGTTTTATTATTAAATTATCTACTTAATTCTGACATTACTTTTGATGTCCAAAAAAGATTTACAGTGATACAAATCAGAGAAAAGCAGGATATCCTCACATTTGAGAGGTGCAAATAAAGTAACATATATACTGTATTAACATTCTTGAAAATGATACAGTAAGTTATCAGAATTGTTGGTGGTACATTTTCTGCCCATTGACGAATTGACTCATTGTTTCAGCTGAACCTTTTGAGCCATCTTATTTGGCTATTGGTGCTGGTGTATTCATCACCTCACTTTGCTGCTATTGTGTGAAGTCCTGCTGCTGTGGGGGGAGCTCCGCCAAAGAGAACAGTCCTGGGACTGCTGCTGAACCTACTGAGCGTTACCAAGGGGTGAACACACTATGCATTAAAGCTGCCTTACCTGTGTGTACAATACTGTATAGTGAAAAGTCCTGCTGTCGTTGTTAATCAGTATGTTTCTGTTTACTTTCAATTCAGAATGACAATGAGCCTTATAGACCGAGGCCACACCACCACAGTAAGCCCCCTGAGACACCAAAACTAGTCTTCTCAAAGTGTAGTCCGACTCGCCCACTGGTTAGTATTTATTGCCTTTAATAGAAAGAACCTCTCTGCTCTTGTTGGCTCAACACTTGACTTGAGCGTGATATGTTTACGCTCTTCCCTCTCCACCACTAATATGTTGTGTTGCTCCGCTCTGCAGATACACAAGCAACCTGCTGTGAATGTGCCGCCAGTTTCTCCTCAGGTACAAAATACTTCAGTACAGTTGTATTTTTTTTCAACATCTATTCATCATCATCAATTTTGCCCTGAAATTGGGCATGGAGGTCAAGTGTGTGTGAAGGTGTATGTTTGGTGGGGAGCTGTGGGAGTGGCCTACAATAACAAATGGATTCATGCAACATGACCAAACTTTATAGAAATTCACACACACAGAGGTAGACAGACATACACATCATTTTGCTACATCCTCTTTCATAACTCATGAACTGGTTGTCATAGGGAGCAACACTGTATAAGTTATGAGTGTTCATGGATGCATGTGTGCCGCTTTCCCTCCTATAAAGTATTCCATAGATTTACGATGTTATCTGACCGAGCAGCACACCTTGCAACATGTGATTTAGCTTCTAAACATGGAGTTATGTATTGATACCATGAAGTCCATTTATTAGCTATAGTGGAGCTCTTCTTATATGTCATGAAATTTTAATTTTTCTGAACCCTCTGGGACACTACAACCAATCATCGTACAGTGTAGTCTGACTTGCCTGCTGGTTAGTGTGTGTTGCATTTCATAGAAGGAACTTCTCTGCTTTTGTTGGCTCAACACTTGTGATATGTTTACGCTCTTCCCTCTCCACCACTAATATGTCGTGTTGCTCCGCTCTGCAGAGAAACAAGCATCTTGCTGTGAATGTGCCGCCAGTTTCTCCTCAGGTATAAAATACTTGAGTACAGTTGTATTTTTTTCAACATCTATTTGCATTTCAAATTTAGTTTTTAAGCTGTGACCAGCAACTCTGTAAGTGGATCAGTCCATGAAAATGTCCCCACCCTTTGGCAGACAGTTTTTGCCCTGCAATTTGGCATGGGGGGTCAAGTGTGTGAAGGTGTATTTTGGGGTTTGTGGTGTATGGAAATGCAAATTTGCATTGTGTCTTTGAGGCCTAACAACGTATGCTTTCTTGTGAGCGTGCACATGGACATACAAAATGGGGACCCACTCATAAAGGCAAAGCTCTTCAGGGTACATTAAACATTTCTCTTGATGTGGCCACTCAACACCCTCCTGTCGATGGTGTCGCTCCATTTATTTTTTAGTTCTGTCTTTTACTTTTTATATAAGGAGTAGGGTTGTAGCGATATACCGGTTTCAAGGTATACTTTCATATAAAATTTGAAGATTATCATAGCGTATTAATTTGCTTATCTACCATATTGAAAAAAAAGTAACTGGATGGAGAATCTTAGTTTAATTATTTTTTCAAAGTGGAGAATTTCTACACATACTTCCATTAACAAAATGGTTTAAGGTTTTAATTTTAGAAATAAAGCATTTGTTTGACAAAAAATAACCCTCCCATTTTCATACATTTAAGGGTCATTTGATTTTATAATACCTTAATCCCGTGAAACCTTGATATTTTCTGGGACGGTTATTGCACAGCAACCCAGTAACTGACCGACTCACCGACCCACCCACCTACTTTCCTCCCTGCCTGAATTTATTTTCCATAACCGCTTATCCTCTTGAGGATTGTGGGGGGGCTGGAGCCCATCCTAGCTGACATTGGGCAAGACGCGGGGCACTCCCTGGACGGGTCGGCAGACTATGACAGGGCTGATATATAGAGAGACAACCATTCACACTTACACACACCTACAAGCAATTTAGAGTCACCAGCTAACCGAACCTGCATGTCTTTAGACTGTGGGAGGGACATGAGAGAACGTGCGGACTCCACACAGAAGGGCTCCGGCAGACTGGCGGGTTCTGTTGTCATAATTTGACTTGAGTATTCTCCATGTGGCACATGTTAAACAGCAGATGCTAATATTTGTATTTTACACATGAACCTGCTTATGATAGTCTGACACACACTGACTTTTTCTCTCCAGGTCTCGGCTCCAGACGCTCCGACCGTCCCTGTCGACTATGACCCTGCTCCACGGTTTGAACTGAAGGGGGTGACCTTTACCTCTGCTCTCACTTCAGACTCACCTTACTCTGATGTGTACACCTCAAACAAACTCAACTTCCCCTGAAAGCCTTGATTTTAAAAGATGCAATGAAAGTAGTAAATGCATTTATTAGTGTGATTTCAAAGGAGTAGTTTGACATTTTGGGAAATATGCTTATACTATGACTGCTGCTGGTTGCCTGGCAACAGGTTCGAGGCAAGAAACAGTTAGGCCCATAACCCGTCTGCAAATGATTGTTTTTACTCTTTTTTTAAAAATGGATTAAACAAAAAAGATTTTATTGAGCTTTAGAGGTGCCAAAAGTTAGTTTCCTCTGCACAGAGCCAAGCTAGCTGTGTCCCTGTGTTTCCAGTGTTTACACTAAGCTAACCAACATGAGAGTGTTATCAATTCCTCTCATCTAACTGTTGGTTAAAAAAAAAAGGATAAATATATTTCCCAAAATGTGTGGCAGAAAAAGTGAAGATCATATTTTGCATCTGAGGTTCTCATCTGAGTCGACAGGTGCGTAGCAGAGGACCGTGGGCTGATTGTCACAGAACAAAGAACTTCTGCACACTGTCTGCTACACCAAAACATTTTCTTGCTCCCATTAAAGGTTGTATTATTGCAAGTGCACGAGTTCTTTGTTCTGTGCACCTGAGTCAGTCCAATTTATTTTAGTTCCACAAAGCCAAGCAAGAAACTTTGTATCCAAGGATCACAAGTTCAAAACCATTGGTGAGAAGGAAGCGTGCTCTCTAAATCGAGAGTGCTGGCATTATTTACAGTAACTCCTACCTCACTTGAGCTCCCTGGAAGAGCTCATTAGTTTCTCATAGGACTGACTGAAGAGTTCTTGCAATCCTGGCAGAGACACATCATTTATTACAGACCAGCTTGACTGTGAACATTTTCAGGAAAAACTAAAACATAAAACAGCCTTATCTCTGCAAAGCTCTCTGTATTTAAAACTGGTAAACACATCCCTGTTGCACTTGAGTTATTTGCACATTTTGTTGGCATTCTGCATGGACTTCAGCTTGCAGCTCTTTAACCCAGCATTTAACCCTTTAATCTTTGATGCACTGCATTATGAATTATAAGTGTAGATTCTGATCTGTACGGTAGATGTTTACTAATATTGATGTATAGCTACTGTGTTTCTTTTGCTCAGGTGAGTCACAAACACAGATATCTAGATGTGTTGAAGTTGTAGTGATTGTTTGATAACTAATAATAGTAGCCTTTCACGAGCACCGACTGCCTTTTCCTCGCACCATTTCAGTGTCATAAAAACACGTCTGCACTCGGTTAGGTCAACATTGTACCGTAAGTGCATTAGTTTTCAGAATTTTACATACATGTGTACTTTTACAGACACACACACACAGGTGCGCCTAATTAACTTTACTACTAGCTGCAAACTGCTTATCTCTGCATGTCTTCATTTTATCAGTATCACTCTCACATGTGTCCTTAACCCAACTCTAGAGCCATATGTTGAAGCTTTAATAATTATATATTAAAGTGTTTTGATGTTGATTGTGAATTTTTGAACATTTGGTAATGCACGTCCGAGTTTACAATTATTTAAATATGTACATTTGTGTAAATGTTTTTTTTTTACTAACACATTGGAGCCTTTTTGAGAACCAAATATGTTGTGATGTGCATGTATGTATGTCTAAACGAGTAAGCAACTTGTCTTTGCGTCAACGTGTATTTAGACTTTGTGTCAGGTGCAATAAATCTAATACTACTCAACTATATGCTCTTTTTTCCCACTGTCTCCATGTCTCCACATACAACTTGATTTATTGTGGTTCTGTGACAACACCACCCACCCAACATGTCACCACACAGCCAAAAGCTCATCCAAGCATATAAATTCCTATCCACCATACCAACCGGTTCACAGAGTGAACTGAGCAGGCGTTAGAGTACGAGGCTTTTGTTTGTCAGACGGAGCCATAAATCTGTTTGTTGAAAGAGACAATAACCAATTATTTGTAGACACATTTGTTACCCTCAGTGATCCTGAAAATCTCAAGTTGACCACAGCCTTGTGCTTTAAGTAGGACTGCAGTGGAAAAAAATTAGTCCTGACTTTACTACTGATCTGTACTGTTCTTTCTCTTGTTCATCAAGAGGGGCAGGCTGGACTTGATCCTGCAGTTGCTCGATGAGGCATCACCTCTGTATATGGGGGACTGGCACTATCCACTGAGCTACCAACACTATGACGTTTTTTCATGATTTTTGACAACACGCTATACTATGACGATTTTTTCATGACTTTTTTTTAAGATTATGTTTTTAGCCTTAGTGCCTTTATTAGATAGAAAAGTGTGAAATGAGGAGACAGAGAGAGTGGGATATGACATGAAGCAAAGAGGGGCAGGCTGGACTTGATCCTGCGGTTGCTAGGCAAGGCATCACCTCTGTATATGGGGCACTGGCACTATCCACTGAGCTACCAACGCCATGATGCTTTTTCATGATTTTTGACGACATGCTATACTATGACTTTTTTTCATGATTTCTGATGACATGTTATACTATGACTTTTTTTCATGGTTGTTGACGACATGCTATACTATGACTTTTTTTCATGATTTCTGACGACATACTATACTATGACTTTTTTTCATGATTTCTGACGACATAC
>JAPZEB010060111.1:0-18758 GCA_029783705.1 Chaetodon striatus
TCTCTGTGTTTCTCTTTGTGTGTGTGTGTGTGTGTGTGTGTGTGTGTGTGTGTGTGTGTGAGTGTGTCTGATGTGAGCCATCAGCTGGAATACGACCAATCGCACAGATGCGTTTTATCCGCGGGGTGGCTTGATTGACACACGGAAATAAGAAGCATCAAGTCGTTGCTGCAGGTGTGTCGGCTGAATGGAGGGAGAATCATATAGAACACACTCAGTGGGAGGAGAGGGAGGAGGCATGACCGTAGTAACAAGAAGGTGCGATGGAAAGAGGTGGAAGGGGTATAAACAGAGGAGGCAGGAAAAGGCAGAAGAGGAGGAGGAGGGGGATTTGTGGAGAAGGTGTGGAGTAAGTGCTGTAACCGACAGTCAGTTAAGCAGATGGAGGAATTCATTTCGTATGAAGTGATGTGTGTTGTGACTGTAGCGTGCTGATACTGCAGTTTCACTTATATTGGATTTTAAGGGCTGATACAGATGCCAATATCTACAGAGTCAATAATGGATGATGTCATCATCAGTAACCCTAGGGTAATGAATTTCTTTAAGGCTAGCAGTTGTTGATGGTGTAGTGATCCACCTAAGTTATTCTTATGTTCACTTATAACTCTGTCTCCCCGCTTATTCAGCAGGAAAATAATTAAAAGAGGCCTTTTCTTTTTTTAAAGGGACACTACAACCAAAAAAAAGACATATTTTTCCTTTTACCTGTAGTGTTATTTGTCAATATGTCTGTCTTCTCTCAAATATAATGGAACTAGATGGCACTCAGCTTGTGGTACTCAAAGCTCCCAAAAATAAATGTGTGGATTTACCCAAGATATTTTGGGCCCATATCCACTTGTTACCCAGGTAGCCCTAACATAACCATTGATGTGGGCAACTGGCATGGGGCCTATATGGAACCCGTGGAAAATCCCACATGGGGCCCATTTTTCAACCCATCTACATCCCACATGGGCCCCACATACAAATGCTGGCTGGGATTCATCCCCAAAATGTCATACACATATTCATTTTGACTGCATAATATAAAGCCTTCACTAAAATGAGGCTAGCATGGTGTAGATTGGTTAATTCATGTGTAGCTCTGTGTGATTATACTGTTGTCTCCTCCCCTCATGTAAAACAGAAAGAGGTATTGTTAGCAGAGATGGCAGACAAACATGTAAATAGTGTTTCTGACATCGCCAACAAAGCCATGCAACACCAACATTCTTCACGCTGAATTATTCTGGGGTCAACTTACCTGTTACATGCATCAAATCACAAGGGCTGTCTACAAAACATATTCTCTCCACCAATTTAGAACATGTTTAAAGTAAAAGCAGAGTATGCAGAGGTAGCAGTTGCACTCCCTTTTCACATTTTTGTTTGCTTGCATTTTGTTTGCCTTACTGGACAGCTGATAGGTGCTGACTTGAAAGGGGTAATGACATCCATCAAAGAGTGCCAGCCTGTGACTGCGAGGTTATGCAGTATGCAGCTTAACCATTTTGCTTTTGGGACATCCCCGGCGTATTATTGCAAACAACACCTGCCAGGGTCGAGTGATGATCTGGAAAACTTGTCAATCAAGAAAACACGAACCCAAACATAACCTTCTCAAGCTTTCACTTCTATTTGTAGAGAGTGTCAGCAGCTGCATTCAAAACACTGAAGAGAGCGAAAATCAAAGAGCTGTTGTGCAATCATGTACGCAAACAGATTTAGAAAGAAAATTTAGGCAGCTTTTACTGACTGCCAAAGGCTAAAGAGAAGCAACACAAATCTAATAAAAAGTCCAATAACCAAAAGTCTCTAGTTTTGATCAGACTGACACATCACCACACATCTACATATGTGGCTTAAAGGTATACCATGAAGGACTGCAGGTTACTGTCTGTAAACAGGCTCACCAGCAAAAGTGAAAGTAAAAGCCAACCCCAGATTCACCCTTGTTTGATGAATTTGCCACGCTATATTTCCTTTTTTTTTTTTTTTGGTGCTGTGTCTCTGGGATGTCTGCTGCCTACAGTCTTTCAGCTGGTCGCTACCTTTTTATAAAAAGCCATGACCACATATGAGCGCTGTGGGGTTACAGGCCCATAAGCATCCTGAACACTGAAAATAAAATGCAGGCAGAAGGCAGAGTCTCTGCAGAAATATGACTGAGAGAGATTGCTTTTGTATGTTAATCCTGTATAGAATATCTTTAAGGCTTTGTTTGTTATTTGTTGTTTCCCAGATGGTGAGGTTCATGTTTGTATGTATATATACACATAGTACTTGTGAGGAAACTCAATTTCTGGCTGCAGTTAAATCCTCACAGACAGCTGTTTGGATCATTTTCAATTATGACCTTTACACCTTCCAGAACACTGCTTTATTTTTCTCCTGGTAATGGAAGTCTACAGCGTTTACAGCAATAAGCTGGTGGTATGTTTCTTCAAACAATTTCAGTAACTGCTTCTGACTGATCCTCAGCATTGATCAGAGGGGATTGGTGGCAAACTGGTATTTCAGTGTAAACCTATCAGTAGGTAAGAACATGAGAGGAATTTGACAAGCAGTTTTACAGCAAGGTGAAATACACTGATACAATATGATGTTCATCTTTTCACGTTTTTGCAGGGTGTGGCTTTACACTGAATACTGATGTCGCTGCACTTATAACAGACTTGAAAGGACTATCCTTGGTAATCAGTGAAGCCTCAAAAATTGCTCCGGCTGCGCTCTGTGATCTGTGTGACACTGCGTAGAAAAATCCCACCTCGACCTTTGCAGATCTGATAGCGTCAGCTGGATTAGGTGCAAGTCAGACAGAGTCCGACTCGTCTCTGTGTCTCACAACAGGGAGGAGGAGTGGGTTAACGTGGGAGGGGCCGACTTCTAACAGAGGTGAGATCCCTCGTACCTCATGCAGTCAGTTCCTCAGTCAGCACCTCTGCCCTATTAATTTTCTCTGTCTCTGCTCCTCCTTCATACATGATGAAAACCTTCAGCTGCCTTTGTGCTGAAACTTCAAATGTTGGTGAACACAGCTTTACTTGTATGCAGCATGTGGTCACAGTCCTTGTAGAGGCCGTAAAAAGGAACATAAAAAGAATAATGATGCAGTCGGTTCACAGAACATCTGGAATTGGATGCACATTAAAACACAAAGATCCAGCAGCTGTTTCAACAACTCATTTGAAATGAATCAATATGTGGATGGATGATTTTGCCTGTAGAAGACAAAAATATTAGAAATCACAGCACGTAGCATACAGAGGAATGAATCACAGAGAGAAGTTAAGATCATAATTATTCCTCCAGCTTACATCAATAATGTTGCCTTTATGGTCTTTTTAAGTATTTTTCTGTGCCGACATACATGTCAGGCAGCACGGTACATGACATGATAAATCAATCAATGAACTGTGAGCCAAGTAATACAAATGAAAAATCCATCTTCCCACTTACATTTGGTATCTCCTGGGTAGGTAATTAATCACAGTTTGGAGGGGGGGCTGGAGTAAAGGGCCTCCTGGTTTAAAGGGGAACAAAGAGAGGGGAAGCTTCCTGAGAAATTCATTATTCCATGTGTCCGCTAAAACTTTAAATCACTTATATCCCCTAAGCCCTTTTTGTCACATTTCACACTTGTCAATTATACACTTAAGCCATTAAATCTTCTGAGAGCAAAAGTAACTTTAAGATATGATTCACTGCTGGAAGGATGGTCTTTTCATAAAACTAGACTGTCTAAGTAGCAGAGAGACACTAATACTTTTGAAACTGCTGCTACACGACCAGGCAAAACAGAGGAAAAGGGCTGTGGCATTTGCTTTGGCTCAATAGGTAGAAAACCTACAACTGCCAGAATGCACAGCACCACAACGGACCAAATAATGACCCTGCTGGAAGGAAACATAAAGTGAGGTTGTCTGTTTTGACACAGGAAACAATATGGCGGCTAGCTGGTAGCAAACAATCTGGTATTACAGTAAACAGTAAGCTAAAATATGTTTCTGAAAACACTTGAGACAAGAAACAGGCAACTCAGTAACAGAATCTCCATTTCTATTTCATCAACACTGTTTAGTTTTACTGTTACCAATTCAGGAAACAGTATGGCGTCCACTTCCTGTTGAAAAAGTATTACAACCAAATAGTGCACTAAATTTGAGTTTAGTCTGTGTTTGAGAGAATGAGAGAGTAGCAGGTCTTTTTTTCTCCACCCACCTGTATACTAGATTGAGGGAATATTACTACAGTCCACTCACACACACTATCCACATTGTTATGATACAAAGCTGGTTGAAATAGGAAGATTATCCCTTTAATATTTTCACCTGTTCGATCCTGCCGTAATGTCCAAATACTGAACGGTTGTAAAATAGCAATGAGAATGTTAACCAGAAAATAATGCATTTATTTTTTTATGCCAATAGAGATTTTTTTAGACTTCACCAGGACTTTGCAGGAGTGAATATGCTTAATGCAGTTTTGGTTTTTTTGGACAACATTGGCACTTTTTTCAAGAGTCGTTTTCCTTTTCTTATCTGTTGTAGTCTCCACCCAGCCTGGTCAGACCATCATGATGATGTATCATTCTGGCCCCACTGCCATCCCAAACGCTTTCCAGAAATCGAAGTCAGGGATGCCCGCCATAGTTGACGACATAAGCAGACAATCAGGTACTGCATTGTAATCAGTGACGTAAAATGCAGGCCACAGCTTCCAGTTATGACAGCTCCACTCCCAGGTAGGTTAAGCACAGCAGTAACAGTATGCACTCACTGAGTTTCTCAGAGGAAAAGACATTTCTGTTGCTCTCCTGACTGGATTTGGCAGTGACTTGATTTATCAACTGTCTCCAGTGGTGATGAAGAAGATGTCCCCCGGTGTTTGTTATGCTGACTGGCTGAAGGAGTTTGTCTGTCAAGGTGCGTACTCCTGCTCACTCAAAGTGTTTGAGACGGCAGCGGGGCTAGACTAATAGTGAGAGCAAAACAGAATGTTGAGCTCACTTCATCAGGATGGTCTCACCGGGCTATCTCCACCATCTCCTGAAGGAAATATCCAGCCCTTAAGCTGCAAAATGCTCAGCTATGTTCAACAGTCATAAACTGTCTCTGCTATTTGGTGTTGGTGTTGTTTGTCACCTATGAGTGACACCTTTCACATTACATAGTCATATGTCGAGTGGACATCTCTAGAAATGGGCCTCTAATATGAATGCATGTTGCTGCCACTGTGTGTGTGTGTGTGCGTGTGTGCGTGTGTGTGTGTGTGTGTGTGTGTGCCTTTACATAAGAGTAATATACCACTTTTACCAGCCAACAGTGGAGTCATTTATCTTCAGCCCACTCCATCACAGGGGAGTGTTGAGAGTGGATGGCAGTTCCTCTTCAGGCTCATTCACTCACACCAATGTGAGAGAAACAGCAGGGGAGATTATCTCAAAGCACAACAAATAAAATATGTCCTTTAAGTGTCCCAAGACTCTCCTCCCTCTCTCTCGACACACTGATGATAATTTTCATTTTTTCAGTACCTTCATTTTAAGAGGAAAGGGAGAGACTGGAAGCAGTGACAAGTCGTGATATAGTTCTGCGTCATTTGAAGGCTGAAAGTCTTTTTTTTTTTTTTAAATATGGGTCAGACTTAAAAGCATGGAATGAGAGCGTGCTCTAAAATTAATATTTTTTGAGAAATAAAATATAGGTCAATTCAAGAGTTATACAATTTTTTACTCTCTTCTTTCTGTGTGTGTGTGTGTGTGTGTGTGTGTGTGTGTCACCCATGCTAGTTGTGTTCTGTCTGTGGTCCAGACCAATATAACTCAACAATACTGGCAAGATTGCCATGAAATTTTGTATTTGAAGGGAAAATTCACCGCCTTTTATATGGATGTCTAATCATTGTCGATGGTAAATGTAGTGAATTGAAGCAATAAGTTCCTCAGTGCATGTTACATCGACTGAGAAAGCTACATTTTCCTGCTCCCAGAGCTGTGCCGGGAGTAGGAACATGTACCAGGATGCATCACCACCCTACTCTATAGTTATTACTCTGTTAGCCTATGCATAGCGTAATAAAAATATTCACTCAGTGGTCATGTGCCTTCTTGGCTCGGATAGTCTCAGTTGTCTTCTCCAGTTTATCTCGATTTCCTGGTGAAGGTCTGCAGCACACCTCTGTCCGAGTGAGGAATGAAACTTTAATGCATCTTAATGCTCTCTCTGGGTTGGTATCGGTGACATCATCCAACAGCATCTGCCCATGCTAAAATTTATTGCAGCAGAATGATTCAGTTTCTGTTGGTAGCATAGGGCAATTTGAGCAAGGCACTACCAGTCGGTGTTTGCTCTTGTTAGCTCAGGTCCTGGAGGGTCCCCACCAGCCACATCAGCCTCGGCCTCTCTCTGCTGCATTTCTTCTGCCATATACTTAAATTAGCCAAAATGCTGTAATGTATCCTCATCCTGCCATTTTCTGGAGTACACCCCCTGGCTGCCCGCGGGTAAAATGAAAGCCGACATAGCATGTAAGTCTACTATACCATTATGTCAATTAATAGCGCTGGATGCAGGAAGAATGACAGGTTTTGCAGCTGCAAAGTCAGCTTTCCTGGTCAAGCACGCACTGTGGAATTTATCTCTTCAATCAACTTCACTTACCATCAACCCTAATTGGACATCCACATAAAATGTGGTAGACATTGACTTGAAAAAACTGTAAGGATTAATTCTACTGATTTTAGTGATCGCCTGAAACCAGCATCAAAGGCTGCAAAATTTTTGTGTAAACATTCATGGTTTGAATATGATGAATCTGAATGACTGTTGTGATCCCATTTCCTCTAGCGCCACCATGAGGTTGACACATGTGGTTCTGAGTGAAATGTCTCAACAACAATCAGGCTCAGACATTCATGTTCTGCTCAGGATAAAGTGGAATAAGCACTGTCATCAGAACAAAACTGTAGTTTGTCCAATATTCTATGTTTTGACCAAATACCTGTAAAACTAATCACATTCCCATCAGCCTCAGCTTACACTTAGTGCTAATTAGCATGTTAGCATGCAGTCGCACTTAAGTCAAGTCAATTTTATTTATATAGCACTTTAAACACATGCAAAGTTGAACCAGAGTGCTTTTACAGCACACACAGAAAAAAAACTGAAGCAAACTAAAAGGGAGAATTACAAACATTTTGGTAATACTAACAGAAATGATAACATATCACTTCAGCTATTATTGCACCCATAGTGAAATGTGTTTTCATACTGTCACCACAGTGTGACAGGAACACCAACAAAGACAGTATGCACATTTCAGGTCAATAGAATAACAGTGTGCTTTAAGACAGTTCTTGAAAATCTCAATCGTGGGGGTGAATTGGATGGCGGAAGAAGACAATTCCTGAGCTTTGGGTCAGCGACAGAGTAAGCCCTGTCTCCGTAACCCTTAGTCCTGGATCTCGGGACAGACAGAGGTCTTTGATCAGATGATCTCAGTTCTTTCATGGTGTGATACGAGGAGAGGAGCTCTATAATGTAATAGGGGGCGAGGCCATTTAACACTTTTTTAAATAAACATCAGAATCTTAAAATGTATCCTGTAGCTAACAGGCTAGGGGGGCAAGAATGGCTGTAATGTGCTCTTTTTTGACCTTGTTAAAAGTGATGCTGCTGCATTTTCGACTAGTAGAAGTTGGGATAAACAAGAATAAGTAATACTAAAATGTAATGACTTGCAGTAGTCGAGGCGGGAGGAAATGAAGGCATGGATGACTTTCTCCAAGTCAGAAATGCAGAGCATTGGTCTGAGTTTAGAGACTGTGTGCAGCTGCATGAAATTTAATTTTACTACATCATTTATTTGTCTGTCAAACTTCAATTCAGAATCAAAAATGACTCCAAGATTTTAACATGAGATTTAACAGAGGGTACCAAAGAGCCATAATGAAGGGAAATAATTCTGGTCAAGTGCTGTGGTCCAAATGAAATAACTTCAGTTTGACTCTCATTGAGCTGGAGAAATTTTGCAGCCATCCAGGACCTTATTAAGGTCAGTTAGTTTGCTGGTGATGTTTGGCTCTAAGGGGAGGTAGATCTGTGTGTCATCAGCATAACAGTGAAAAGATACATTATGTTTCTGAGTATTGTGGCCTAGCAGAAGTAAATAAATGAAGAGGATTGGACCAAGTATAGATCCTTGGGGTACACCACAGGAGATGAGAGCTGAGGAGGAAATGAGTTTCTGATTGAGACAAAGAAGAATCTGTTGGATAAATATGAGGAGAACCAGTTTAAAGCAGAACCAGAGACCCCCACCTATTCCTTTATTCTGTGAATGAGAGTAGAAGGATCTGTGTCAAAGGCAGCAGTTAGATCAAGGAGCAAGAGTACAGAGCAGTTACCTGAGTCAGCAGCCAAGTGGAGGTCATTAGTTATTCTTAGTAAGGCTGATTCAGTACTGCGAAAAGCTCTAAAACCATCTTGTATTTGTGAGCATGCTGGCTTTAGCAGGCCCATGCACCCAGCACATACGTAGCCTACAGTAAAAAACAGTAAAATAAAATAGAATAAAATATAGTAGTAAGAACTGTAGTATACAGTGAAAGTAAGAACCAAAATATTTTATTGTATTTTATTTGTGTTTAATTTCTAACATTGATTTGTTTCTTCATGTACTGCGTTTAGTGAATTTCCACCTTCTTCCTCCTCCTCCGGCATCATGAACCCACACAGAGCAGCCATGCCTGTTAAGAATTAATTATTACCTATCAGGATATCATAATATGACTACACATTATGGAAGCTCATGGCCTGTGGCTGCACATCAAGGTGCAATGCGTGAAGCTTTTTGCTTCACTGTTTTCCAATTACACGATATAATAGAGAAATATAAAGTCAATCCAAGTCAAACGCAAATAATTCCATTCAAGCACATATTGGATAGATAGCAGAGTAGGCAATAGGAGCTAATCAAGTTTATCAGCATATAAATAGCATATAATTGTTATTATATTATATTATAGGTCATAATTCCACAAGCTAATCTAAAAAGCAATTATGGATGACAAAAGACTCATTTGCTTCTATATTTACAGCTCATATTTGTGTGATATTGCTATATTTATAAGACTGAAAATACAAAGCATCAGTCTAGTGTCAAAACTGTTTTCCTGTTTTGTTGCTTTAAATACCCCACCCTGTCTTTGGGTATAAAGGAGACAGAGAAAAGAGAGAAATCTGAGGAATATAAAAAGCCTTGTCTGATAGATTGACCTATCGCACATAAAAGGACTCTAACATTAGCAGAGGGGCGTGTGTGTGTTTGTGTGTAAAAGAGAGCGTGAATTTTACGTCTAAATGTGGATTTTATCTCTTGCAAATGTCTCCTGTAAAATGTTATGACAGTTTTTTTTTCTTTCCTGTCATTAGTGTTCATTCCTTTTCAATTATTCTCTCTTGCTATCAAACACGCACTGATTCACACACAAATCCACATCAGACTTCTGTTCTCTTTAGCCAAAAGGTTCAGCTCATCATTTCCTCAGTGATTATTTCTAGCAGCCAGCTTTTGAAATCTGTCCTCTGTGGTCCTGTCAGCAGTCGACCTCTGTACTTCAAACAATGAATACTCAAAGGGAGCTGGTCAAACAACAAAGACAGGTGGTGAACGTGTGAAAGATTATTAACATAACAAAAAATATTACCCCTATAAAGGGAATATCTTTTGACATAAAATGTATTATGTATTCTGCGTGTCTGTCTGAAGTCTCTTCAAGCTTTTAATCCAGACTAGATGACTTAATAAAGCTTAATTGGATTAATATTTAATACGCTCGATACTTACTGAGTAACTCAAGAGTTTAAAACACTGTTCCTCAAGGACTCAACTTGTGTCAATGCAATGGTGGACTAAGTGCATTCCCCCAAGTACTGTACTCAAGTACAACATCCAGGCACTTGTGCTTTAGTAGAGTATTTCCATGTCATTACATCATACAGGAAAAACATGTGATTTCATAAAACAACAGATACATCATAAATCTTTTGTAAAACATCAGTCCCTCATTTACCAATGGATAATAAATTAATGACCTACAACAATAATCCCTCCCCTCCCCCACACCCTTGGTGATTTCCAAAGGGGTCCTTTGAACTCTTACCTCAAGATGTCTAAATGAAAAGAGGTTCTTTGGGAACCTACAAGTCTCCACTGAACTTGAGACAGCTCATTCCCAGTAAATTTATGTTCCTCACAATCAGTGCACTTGTAAGGCTATAAAGCTGTATATTTGTTTCTTGAAGGAAAAGGACAACCAGCCTATATGAAGAACAATGACTCACCTAACATTTACAGACACATGACACAGTGAAACAGTGAAACAGGATTGTTGTGGAACTCAAAAGTGTTAACTGTACGGGTAATTCCTGAACTCTCCATATTAACTATGGAAATCCATATCCTCACCTAGCCTATTTCAACAGCATCAGTAATTCTTAAAATTTAGTTTTGGCTTTTCGTTTTGGTGTGCCACCCCAAGATAGTCAGTGGTCCCATATGGCCCCCCAAATTAAAATTTTCAGGAGGTTGTCGAAATCTGGTGCTTGGGCAGTAGCTTGAGGCATCAGAAACCAATGAAAAAATCCTTTAATGTTGGCATGACATGTGGTCAGTTGCCATTATAGTTCAGTGGTGGTCGGCAGCATCAGGGGGAAAGCAGTGGAACAAGGATGAAAGTTAAGCCAGCGAAAGTTCTATTGGGGCGGGCGGATGGGACGGGTGGTGGATGGGTCCAACAGACACCAACTTTCACCCGTGAGAGTGGTGTTTGCGTCCCGTAACATTTTAAAGCAAAACCCTGTTCTTTTTTCCTAAACCTAACCACGTGCTTTGATTGCCTGAACCCAACCATGTGTGTTTCTTGTTGAAGAAAAAAATAAATCAGTTTGCAGTGTTGTACTGACATAGTGTGTTTATTTTGAAAGAGACTGTATGTAAATGTTAAATTTCCTGTGAAAACGGAGGTGTATCTTGAAAGAGGATAATGCATGTAACAGGCAGAACAACAGCCAACACACCCAGGGTACCTTGCACTTCGCATGTGGACGTGGAAAGTCCATGACCAAATGTCAGTTTGTGACAAGGTCGGAGTGAGAATGTGTTGTTTAGGCGGTGCCACTGAGCAGAGCAGGCTCTAAACATGGACATATTATCCCCTCAGAAAGTTGATATGACTGACTTGTTGGTGACTAGCTGTGTATTTAAACATCCAACAGTCAGGGAACAACATTAGCATTCACTTAGAGTTATGTTTTTGGCCTTTGACTTCAACAATTATGTATCCTTACAGTGTGCACAATATTTTTTCCTTGGTAAAGGACATCAGTGCACCTTCTACCCCTGTGTCTGTCTGCTGTGCATGTACACGTTACATATTTTGTGTAACTGTATGCTTTCATGGCTCACAGGAAATGATATGGATGTGAAAACAACATGATGCCACACTGTGGGGCATTACACTGGCAGACGTAAAGGTCAAAGAGAGCACTGAAACAGACTGTATGTCTTATGTATCTAGCATTTAGTATTTAAATTGTATTTTCTCTTATGCAATGCATCAAGACACCAAAGCAAAGTTCTTGTATGTGTAAACCTACCTGGCAGTAAACTGGATTCTGTTTCTAGATCTTATGATTATTCCCAGCTTCCTTTCCTCACATTCAAAAGCCATTTCTAACAGTGACTCTATGGTAGGATGACAACGATGCACAGCCTAAATGTGTTTCATGTCCTCATTTCCAGTGATGTTTTCCTTTATGAGCGACCATCTGTATTTAGTTTAATTGTAGATTCATCTTTGTCAGTCAGTGGCTCGAAAAAATAACAACAGGTTCTTGTCTCAGCAGGGATAAACAGGCAGAGCTCCTACATACTGGCACTAATTGGTATCACTTGATCTGTGTGTACATATGCTTTGTGTATTCACGTTGTCTTTATTTTGGCTGTAATCTTGTGCCGTCTGTTAGCAAGTCAGTGCACGTACAGCAGTGGTGTATGGCAGTTAGGACGGGCCCCGGTGCATTTTATTATGATGGGCCCCGGTGCAAGATTTTGCTTCTTAAGTAGCTACAATTTGACATTGGACAAATCAACATACATATTATGAAGCAATCATCAGCGTAAATCTTTATATGACAAACATACCAAATAAATATTTCTTCAATTGATTTTTTTTATGGTTTATTTGTTGTTTTAGTTTATGTGAAGTAAACATATCATTTTATTGTAGAATAGATTGCTAGTGACTCTTTCACACACAAAATGTTGGCCCCACTTTTTTAATTTGACATGAGTTCTTCTTTTAAAATGGGTGTATTTCTGAGGTGCTTTCACACCTGTAGTTCGGTTCATTCTTTTGAATGGAAAAAATTATACTTTTTAGTTTTGGTTCAGTCCCTGTTCACAATATCCTTTTGCAAACAAAACACGAGGAGCAAACATGACGTTCTAGCAACTAACAGGTAACTCATTGATTGGACAGTTTTGGTGTTTGTCATCCTGCGTCATCTGGACCTTTGAGGGGAAAATCAAATTCTGGTGATCAAAGTGTTTTTATTTACGTTCTCTGGTTTCACAAAGAGCTCATAGAAAAATAACTGATAGTAAGCATTATCATGAGGCTATTTTTAGACTGCAAGTCAGTCACATCATGAATAATGACTAACATAGAGATAGGATGAAAAGAAAACATCTTGTTCAGTAATTCTGTGGGATCACTGCCACATGGTCAATTGACCTAATGAACAGACAACGTACACAGAGTCAGATACAATTATGGCATTTATAACAGCTTCTAATCAGAGGAAATACCCTCACTGATGTACATATGTGTTACCATGGTTACATGTATGCATTAGGATAAATAGGTTATGGGATATACGTGGCCTTCATCAGGATCAATTATGAGATCGTGGACAGATTTCATGATAAGCAGATGGATTTATAATTGGTTTAGCTGTTGAAGTCATGCTAAATTGAACAAATCAGCTATTATAAAATCCTGTGGTTGGTTTGTTCACTTTCACACCACAAACGAACCGCACCAGAGTCCGTTTGAAAGCGGACTGAGACTCGTCTTTTCCAGCGGATTGGTCAAGTTGTTTGGTCAGTGCCAGGCTTCGACTGAAAGCTTTCACACCAGCCCAAACAAACTGTACCAATCGCTCAATGGGACCTGAGTTTGTACTAACCCAACCAACACATTACATGTGAAAGCACCCTTAATGAATTACAAGAGCCTGTTCTCTGGCCAACACGCTGTTGAAGGGCTTTCTTTCTCTATGCCCCCTCCGGCCCATGGGCCACTGCCTGCACTGTCTATATTTATGCCCCTGATACACAGCAAGGCAATCATGCATTTAGCTACACTCAGAAGTCTTTGATTTAAAATTCTGAATGAAGGTGAAAATATTGATTGTGGTTGACGGGTGTTTGCATTTCTTCAAAGTTAGGGTACAAACTCAGAACAGGGAATAAAACATTCAGGTGTGTAGGTTCCTAACATGTAACATTTCAGCATTACAATGTCTAAAAACCAACCAGACCTATATTGTATATTTTGTGGAGCTGTGTACTTAGTTATCGCAGGTGTTTTCAAGAATGTTCAAACGTACAGAAACCTGTAATTTTATCCAAAGTAACGAAGCATTTTATTTGGTGGCCTGTCAATGGCGTCATATGAACTCTACCACTCTCTAACTTTGGGGAAACACTTAAAACACCAGATGATAGGTCACTGAAAATCATAATGTCACAGAATTATACTCAGTAACAGTAATACAGCATTTTTCTGCAACACAGCATATTTTTTTGATTATTGCAGGCCATTTTTGCAACACAGTAGTCCAGTGGAGACCTCATTTATTATTTATTTAACATATGATAAATCATCCAGCTTACGACCATGTGCCACTCATGCCAGCCACCGAGCTAATGTGTATGGTAAGCTCATTCACGTGGTAAAGTCGTAACATTACAGTAATGCTATTTCTCCTCTGTTGATTTATTTTTGGTGCCCCCCACAATATCCTCTCTTGCTCTGTTTATCAGACAACAAATGAGACAAAGTATGAAACAAGCTAAAAGTGATAAGCTAGCTAGATAACACACCTCGCAGTCAATCACTCCCACAGCAACCCTGGAGACAGACTTTCAGCTTGGCTGTAACAACTTGAATTTAGCCAGTGCATACCCCAGCGACTAGAGACACAGTGGGCTGGTAGGCAGCTGGGTCTGACCTGTGTAACTGCAGCAACAAGGTTTGCTGATCCAGTGGGATGGCATAGCAGCTCAGGATCAGGTGCTCAGCAGAGCTGGGGTTTTACTGGCTAAATCTGAATTCTCTGCTATCACCACAAACAGAGGCTAGTTCTGTAGGAAACACCATGCAACATGCTCACAAAGTTACTTTTAGTGTGACTGAATTGACAGCAAATAACAGCACTGGTGACCCAACAATTGAACTTGCCACATAGCATTAGCTACATAAAACTAAAATATGTTTCTTCATCTATAAACAGGAGTTCTGCCTGAGCCATGTCAGATGGATTTTCATCTGCAATGGTGTTTGTCTAACAGAGAAGGCAGCAACTCCCATGATCCCATGCTACTTCACAACACAATCAGAGTGTGTCTTTTGTTATTGTTGCGATTGAGAGACCTTTGGTGGCAGAGATTACATATTGTACTTTTTAGTGAAATCATATTCAACAGAACATTCAGCTGGCTTTTTCATTGACTACTCGTCCTTCCACTGCCTCTCTCTCTGAGAAGAGGACATTGATGCCACCAGCACAGTTGAGCCCATTATTGCCCTACAGCGCTGCCCTTGGAGAGTTTAACAGAAGACATTTCACGGATGAGTCAGACAGCAGCGATGGATGACCTTTTGCCCTTTTGGGTCTTGATTCGTCAGCATGACAGGATCAACCTGTTAGATGGCCTGGAGCACAAATTTACTGTTAGACCCCCATTTGACCCCTCACTGTCACCTCCCAAACACCCTTTCGCTGCCAAGTCCTCATTAAGAACAGTGCACACTGCAGCGTAGCAGCTGTATTATTTTCACAGAGACCTTAAAAACCAGTAGCAACAGTGTTTTGGAAAACTCCTGGGTTCCAGATTTTCTGTGTCTGTGCTGATTTGATTAAGCACTTTAATTTAGGAATATGCACTATGTGAAAATATATAATTAAAGCTGCTATAATCAATATTTTTATATTAGCAACGGATCAATTCACTTGGATGTGAAGGAGGTTGCTATTAGGGACAAAGTCACAGACAATTATTCACCGAATACAGTTCACAGCCCCTTACCTCTACTGAGGTTGTTAAAGGATGTTTTACCTCTTTATTTCTTCAATTTTTTTAAGCAAAATTATTGTTTTCTTTCCCCCACCACTCCTCCTGCATCATTTTCAGACCCAGTCAGCTGTTTTCAGCAGAAAGCACTACATGCACAGCACCAAACAGCGGACAGAAATTACTGACAGGCTGGTGAACATAATGAAACATTAAGCTTGATGACCAAAACAAAGCTAAAAGGAGAGTTAATACTGGACTTACATTCATCATGTAGACACAAACATGTCCCCAAATGACAGGTAATGTTGCTCTGTGTTTGCTGAATGTGTCAATAAACCACTGGTGGCCACTATATTCACAGTATTGATATGTGTTGTTTTACAACTTGTTCCTGCTGCCAAACATGGCCAAAAAAGTGTAGTTCTGGGTATATAAGGTCAAGTAAAGTCATTTTCATTCCTACAGCCCAATATCACAGCTCCATTCGTAGACATGTCTAATTAGATTTTGGCACCGAAGAAGAGTGCTTCCACAAGACAAGGTTTTAAGATCAGTGGTGGACAAAGGACTTTAATATTGTACTTAAGTAAGAGTAGTAATAACACAGAGCACAAATACTGAAGTATAAAGTTGCAGAATATAATATCTGTCTCTCTCCATGTCTCATTGTCTCATATGGATGACTGTTAATTTATTATGTTGATCTGTTCTGTACGACATCTATTGCTCATCTGTCTGTCCTGGAAGAGGGATCCCTCCTCAGTTGCTCTTCCTAAGGTTTATACCATTTTTTCCCCCGTTAAAGGGTTTTTTTGGGGAGTTTTTCCTTATCCACTGTGAGGGTCCAAAGGACAGAGCGATGTTGTATGCTGTAAAGCCCTTTCAGGCAAATTGTGATTTGTGATATTGGGCTAAGTAGAGTAAAGTACAAGTGCCTCCAATTTGTACTTAATACTTACTTACTGTTTAAGAGTAAGTTATAATGCATGTCCTGCCTTTGTTAAGTTTGTATCATGTGGTAGAATTCCCTGATAAATACGAATAATTTATCAAATTACCAAAAGACCCAAATGATTCGCACTAAACTGCAGGGTCTGGGCACTCAGTATAAAGCCGGCAGATAAAGGAAAGTGGAGTAAAGCAAGGAAAGGAAGAGCTTTTTCAGAGGTCACCAGCTGTTATGAGTTTGGAGTTTTTAATACAGCACTGGAAGATTGTGAAGGAGAGATCTCTGAGGGCACAGGCAGCCAGCAGGGTGACCTGCACTGGGTAAAGAATTGAGGGTTTCACTGGGATTTAGAAAGGAGTGAAAATCAACTTCACAATTAATGAAAACAGTTCCATCAGCCTCTCCATCTCCCCATCTCCCGCACCCCTGAGCTGACTCTCTCCCTCCCCAGAGCTAAAGGCACCAAAGAAGACTGGCACATCTTTTGAGTCTACTCTATCACTTTATCATTATTCCCAGTGGCCTCAGAGGTGACACGCTGCATGGGCCCCCTCTAAATTGTGTGCTCTCTCAGCCAATACACTTTCTATAGCTTGAGCAAAGCAGACCACAGCAATCTAATCTTCGAATTAAACACAGAACATTCCTGAACTTCTTCTATACCAGTACTGCCTAACAATTTTGTGCAGAAAGATGTCAGTCAAACTGCCACTGTGGAAAGTTGCTGCCAATTAAGAGTAGCAAAAATCTTTTTTCCAAATTTTAAACCCAAAGTTTGCTTTCTGAGAAGCTGTCTCACCATCTGCAAGTAGTGTGAGGATGGGGTCATACATAGCTTATGATACAAAGCTTACGTGCGCCTCCTCAAAAATGTAACTACATGTCAGCAGGCAGGCATGTCATGTCAGTAAGTCTTCAACGGCGCAACACCAACAGAATACTATCCATCAGTGACAGAGAGATATAAAGTCCTGCATATGTAACCAAAGCTGCTGAAGCAGTCCACTGTAAAATAACGTACCCACAATTTGAAGTTGTCACAGATACCACTCTCTTCGAAGGGAATCAATTCTGGCCAGCAGACCAGTAACAAATGAATTCTGGAGAATTGAAGACACACTGACGGCTAGATAATTTAATCTTAGCTCTGTACAGCTAAAAGTTTCATATTGATTTAATTATGGATGTCATAATATTATTGGTTGAAGCTGTTTGGTACTAGCTTATATGAGTACAAATTGATTGGATTATTAAAAAAATAAGACATTTATTTATGTATTTTTTTATATATATTGTTCAGTAGGTGCACAATATGGCTGGAGACGTGGTCTAAAAGGGTTAAAGGGGCATTTTTTTTCTTTCGTCTTAACTTTAAAGAAAGACTCCCAATAGTCTGCTTCTTTTCAGTAAGTAACAAAGTGATGACACTGCAGACCCTTTGCCCCTGGCTCTGTATAAATGAATCAATGTTAACTGCACAGCAGTTGTCCTCATCCAGCTAGACGCAGCAAAAAAGTTACCTTTTAGTTACAAAGTAGATGAGAGAATGTTAATGAAACACATGTTAATGTGAGGAATATAAAGCATGATACAGCTTGATCATATGCAACACATACATCAAGCGGAGGTGATATCAACAGCTGAAATATGATGTCACAAATATAAATCAAAACTAAACTAAACTAAATTTAACTGGTGATTTATCATTATTATTATATGTTTTTATTATCTTTTTTTCTCTATCACAACTGTTTTACATTTTATTGAATTGTGCTATATAAATTATACATATACTATTTAAGTTATTATAATTAGTAATTACAAAACCTACATGGGTAGGTACACTGTAGATACCTCCAGGGGAACTCCTGTTAACTCCTTGTGTGGACTCTAAATACAGCCTCAGGGTTTTTAAGATGAACATGGCTCATCTGTTTCCTTCGTGCATTGCATTGAGACTTAGCAGAGTCAATCAATACCATAGTCAGAGATTAATTAAATGTTGTATGCATAATGACATCTTGGAGCATAATTAATTTAGTCACTTTTCCAGTGTGGAAGTCGAACATACAGAAAACCTAATTAGAAATAGCAGAATTGGATTACATCCACATCGGAATGTCAGAAATACATTATGACATATTTTTAACCAAACTAACAGATGTTATTAAACACAGCATTTTAAACTCTTATGCTACATGAAATAAGTTCTTCACAAGTCCATAAAATAAATGTGATTTCTCTAAGTACATCTGTGGAGAAACGCTGCATCATAATGACAATGTTTAGTGGTATACTTGGGGATCTATGAATCCGCCCACTAGCTCAGGCCTGCGGCGAAGAATACAGTTTTATGTACCAGACAGTAAGTGGTCACAGCAGGTGCAAGCCTGGTAAAACAGATGTGTCCCGACTGGTGAAAGATTGCAGCAGAGAGGGTTTACTTACTTCAAATGGA
>JAPZEB010060133.1:0-18738 GCA_029783705.1 Chaetodon striatus
AGAGAGAAGGCAGACATCTCTACAGCTGATATCTGCAACACTCTGCAACAGGGAGTTTTAGAAAATGTATCTGAAGCAGAGTGAAGGTTTTTTCCTCAGAGGACGGGTGTAAACAAACGACTCAAACAGGAGGAAGAAAACAGAAATGCAGTTTCTGTAAAGCTCTGCTGGACGTCTGAAAGGTCACTGGATGTACGGAAAGTCACAAAAACACTGTTCAAACACACACACACACACACACACAGCTCCCTCCCTTAATAAGTTTATGATGTATTTACCTCCGTCAGCGGCTGTAAACTTCCACGATGTCACCTCGTCACTGAACCCTGAAAACATAGATGGAGTGATTAATAAACTGGCTGGTAAAGCTGCTGCGGCACTTTGAAGGAAACACCACACACTTAATAGCTGCAATCAAACACACAGATGAACTCAGCCCCAGATCTGCAGCTGGAACCTCCACTTTCCTTTTTCTGGACCAAATGCAACAGGTCAACAGGACCAAGCCCGAGACACCAAACTGCAGCCGTCAAGACTGAATGTCGAAAACACAACAGCTATTCAGAGACCCTCGTTAAATGAAGTGTTCCTATTAGTCACCGCTAATTTCTAAATGATAGAGCCCAAGAATAAACAGCAGTGTTGACTCTGAGTTTACGACACAATGTGCTGATTTGAATTACTTGATTTATCTGTCAGTTATTGGTTTTATTGATAGCTCGGTCTATAAAAAGCCGTGTGTGCGGGATGTTATGTAACTGGATCATAAAGTCCTGAGGTCACAGTGAGGGGAGCTCATGATGACGACGATGACGCAGTTTACTGTGTTCAGTCTAAAGATTGAAATGTAAATGATTTATTTGCACTAAACACCTCCACATTTCAGCCGTCTGCACACTAAGTTTGCTTTGTGGCAACAAAACGCGGTATTTTAAGTGAGACATCTGGACATTTCAAGCCGTGGTTGTGACAACAAAACAGAGTATTTTTTTCTTGAAATGTTGGGACATTTCGAGCAGTTTATGGCCACAGAACTGGATGTCTTTTGATGAGACACTTGGACATTTACAGCTGTGTTTGTGGCAACAAAACCTGGTGTTTTAAATGAGACTTTGCAACATTTCAAGACAAGTCTGTAACAACAACACAGGTATTTTTTTATCGCTCTGTTGGGTCATTTCTAGCAGTGTTTGTGGAAACAGAACCAGGTACTTTTTAAGCAGATTTTGGGACATTTCCAGCTGTGCTATGGCGACTAAACCAGGTATTTTAAATAAGACATCAGGACATTTCAAGCCATGTTTCTGGTGACAAAACTGGGTAACTTTTAACAAAATGTTGGGACATTCTCAAGCATGTTTGTGCCAATAAAATGGGGTATTTTAAATGAGACATTTCTAGCAGTCTGATGGGTATCTTCTTTGTGGCTACCAAACCAGGTATTTTAAATAAGACATTGGGACATTTCAAGTGGTAATTGTGCCGACAGAACGGGTACTTTCAGACAAACTGTTGGGACATTGCCAGCTGAGTTTGTGGCAACCACATCAAGTATTTTAAACTAAATGTCGAGACATTTTCGGCGAGTTTTTGTCAACAAAACCAGGTATAGCAGTGTTGTGGTGACAAAACCATGATTTTCAAACAAAATGTTGGCACATTTCAAGCTGTGTTTGTGGCGACAACCTGAGTATTTTTTAATTACTTGTTGGGACATTCCCAGTCAAGTTTGTGGCAACCAAACCAAAAAGTATTTTAAACAACACATCGAGATTTTCAGCCATGTTCGGGGCAACAAAACCAGATATTTTTTAACCAAATGTTGGGACTTGTATGGCAGTGTTAAGGAGACAAAACCAGGAATTTCAAACAAGTTGTTGGGACATTTCAAGCCGTGTTTGTGGTGACAAAACCGCATATTCTAAATGAGATGTCGGGACACGTTCGCAATGACCAAACCAGGTATTTTAAACAAGTTTTCAGGACATTTCAAGCTGTGTTTGTGGCTACAAAACTGGGTGTTTTTTAACGGAATGTTGGGAAATTCCCAGCCAATTTTGTGGTGACCACACTGTGGTATTTTAAACAAAATGTCAGGACATTTCAAGGTGTGTGTTTGTCAACAAAAGTGGGTCTTTTTTAACGAGATGTTGGGACACTTCCAGCGAGCTGGTGGCGACATAACCAGGTATTTTAGACCAAAACATCATCATGTCCTTACCATGACCAAATGTTTTTTGTTTCTTGTTGACCGCCACTACTGTGATTTGACAAAACTAAAAGCACACATGTATGAGATGGACCAAACACGAGCAAGCTTTAATTCTCTGAGAGTGAATTAATACTAATAAAATCTAATCAACGTTGTTCGAGTGGTAATGGCTTCATGTAATCGCTGAAATGCAGCAGCAACAGTGTCAGGGTGTTTACAGTGTCAGTGAGCTGCTGCTGATGAACAAACTGTGTGAAGCAGCAGAACAACACGGCTAAACATTTAAAAGAAGAGAAAGTAAGAGAACACCCGAAGGCTGCAGAACAATAAGCTGCTGTCCGACAGGAAACAAAGCAACACACAGCAATCTGTCATCTAGACACAGAGAGCATACACTGAGGTCAGCCAAGCTGCAACACACTCGATCCGTAATATTTCGCTTCCTGTCACATGAGCTTTGTGCTGTACTCAGACAGATGTGTAAAACAACAACTGAAGAACATCAGGAAACACTTAAAAATTGCGTAAGTGGCTGGAATGAGTTGTATCAGTGTACATTAACGTGAAACGTCAGGTTTCATCAGAATTCAGAAGTCATTTTGAAACTGAAGGTCAACAACCACATATGAAGAAACCCTATGTAGCAACAGACAGAAACCAGTCAGCCGACTGATCAGTTCGCTGATTAACAGAAAATTACTGACCACTTCTGAGAATCAAAAAATATTTGTAGTCATTTAAGATGCAAATATTCAGCTGTGTGTTGGGACTATTAATTCACGTTTCATGTCCAGTAAGGTCTCTCTGACAGAGGGCCCTGAAGGCTAACTGATCCCATGAGCTGCTTTATGCATTAGTAAAGTCAATTTCACATAAACTTTATTACGCTTAGTATTTACGTATTGTTTTATGTTTTATGTTGTTCTGTATCAGATCGTGTCAGTCAGCAGATAATGTTGCATCACATCAGTCGCAGGCCGCTGACTCCAAATGTTATGGCGGCAGACTTTGTCACATCAGCATAGCTTCGCGTTGTCCAAAGAGTCAATGTCACATCATATGGTGATGAAACTAATGATTTACACCCTCTGTCAATGTTGTGAAACAGTCACAGTAAACTACATCATGTCAGTGACGTCAGTGCAAGTTATGTTAAAACAATGCTGATCTTTGGTTTCACACGGCGCACGAACTATGGTCTCCTGGGTCAATGTATGTTTTAGGTTGCATGATGAAGTATGTAGTGTGATGAAAAAAATTGTGTTTATGAATTCATTTCTTTGTTTGCAGATGCCAGAGATGCCACCTGTCAGACGGAGGAGGAGGAGTAGTTTTTGGGTTGTTGTTTTTTTTTTTGTTCTTTTCAGCATGTTTGTTCTTGTGTTATGTTATGTTCTTATAGTAATTTTGTTCTAATTTGAAGTTAGTAAAATAAAGTTATTCTTTCCTAATGGTTAATTGGCTGTTTCATTTTGATGGTGTGCATGTTTTGTTATTTATAAAGTTAAGGGAGAGAGGAAAATAGAGTGTGATATGTTAGGCAGACTGTGCACATTATGTATTTTAAACTGAAGCTGAATTTCTTCCCAAATTCAGAAAATGTTTAGAAATCCTGTAAACTAATTAGAGGTTATTGAAGGTATTAAGAGAGATTGTTATTCTACAACACAACTGTTTGAGTGCCATGATGCTACATGAATCTAAAAATACATATGCAAATAAATTAATAGGATAAAGCATGTACAGTGACCAGGTCTCTAGTTTGTTAAAAAATGTCATGATTTAAAACTCAGAGTAGTGAGGCTTTGGAAGCATAATTAGTTCCTTAAACTGTACATAATTTCACCAGAAAATCAGCTGTTATGAAAACAATAGCTGTCTATAATGTGAGTAGAATAAATATATGTAATTTCAATGAGCATTTTAACCCTGGTAGTGTAATGGCCAAATTAATGATTTTATGAGGTGAATACTATCTCAGTGGTAGTGTTTAGGCTGTTCATTTTATGTTATGTTATTTTTGTTATGACAGTAGGTGGTGCTATTGATTTTGTGTCATCTTTTTGAGGGAGCACATAAGATAATTTAGAATGCAAATATTCGTAGGAAACGGTTTAACATGTGGTTAAAGGTGTAGTTTAAATTGAACAATGATATTTTACTAAGAATAAGATCATCTGATTGCACCTAAACAAATACTTGTTTTAGGACAGGACTGAACCAAACTGTGACATAGAGAAAATGAATGTAAAATGATGAAAAATAAGTCACCAGTAGATTTTAATTGGAGTTAAAATCAGTCTTGTGGGTGATGTTATGTTTATATTGCATATCCACTCCAGTTTTGGGATTTCCTGTATCGTGTCACTCCTATCTTTAAGAAACAAAACGTCATTTAGTATTATATAAAAAAGTAAACAGTCTATATTCCCGGTTTACTGTTTGCTTTTAACAAATTAAATAACTTTCAATTCAGTACTAATTTACAGTAAAATTCTAATTGAAATTAATTGTACTGTGCAGTAACACGATATCTAATGCAAGATGACATTTATTTTGACAACTTCCGCTAAAGGAAGTGTATCCGGTATGTCTGCGCCAGACTAACGTGCAACTGTAGCGCCACCCCCTCCGTTACAGCGCTCCTGATTGGTTGAATTGAATTTTGATTACGCTGTCAGGTGAAGCTATAAATACAAGCCTCCAACTCAACGGAGTTGCCTTCTGTTTCGTATGATTCACGAGGGCTTGCCGAGAGAGATTGAGAGGAGACTTTGAAGAGCTTGAGAGATACTGAGCGATATTGAGAGAGATTCAGAGTGATTCCCAGCTTTTGATAGCTTTTCACAGCTTTTGAGAGCTTTTGACAGCTTTCCGGAGAGGATTCTTCAGCGGACTTGTTGTGGACGCACCGTAAGTAATTTTCAATTTCACACAATTACAAAGTGTTGAACTTATTTAGCTCGGTCATTAGCTTTCTGTTTTAATGTTTTCATGTTTTGACCTCATAAATATGTGCCGAATAGCGGATAGACTGTCTTGCAGCAAAGCGGTTCGAAACGGCATCATTTGAAAATCGCGCGGGAGCTGTTAGCTGGATGTGTTTTGTTGTGTCGACTGTTAGGCTCATGTAACTGTGTTTTATCAAAGTAGAAGTAATGGAAGGTGACTCAAATGTTTGTGGTCGTATTTATTTGGTTGCTGTGCAGTTTGAAGAAAGTGTATTGTAAGATGCTCCATGAAGGAAAATTGCTGGTTTTGTGAATGGACTTTCAGATTCAACTTTTAAAAGGCATTATTCTTGTGATAGTCATGTATCTTCAAATGTGAGTCCACCTGTAGTGGAATATTTTCATAGTGTTGTACCACAAGTTTACTTAAAGGGATAGTTTGAATTTTTTAAAGCATGATTATATGAGGCATTTATGGATGGTCAGTAGGTCTGCATGATATGGGAAAAAAAGTTGTATTGTGATTATTTTGACTGAAATTGCGATATGACAATTTTTATTTTCAATTAAAAAAAAATCTTTTAAAATCATGATTATGTGTCATTTTCTTGTGATCTGTCTGGGTTTTGTACGAAACAAATGTTTGCTTATATCTGGAGAACAAGATTTTGAGGCCAGGGCATCTACATCATTGCGGAACTTCACTATAATGCTGCCTTCTCATATATTTTTCCTTTTTCAAAAAATTGTGATGTGGTTCTGTTTATGTGATCTGGATATTGCACATGGTCATATTGTGATTTCAATAATGTTGCAATTAATTGTGCAGCCCTAATAGACAGTGTAAATGGCAGCCAGCACATCCTCTTGTAAATGTAAATGTACACAAATTTGGGGCTAAGAATGTCTTTTTAGGTTACCATTAATCAGTTGTTTATGTACTTTCAGATGCCTCGGGACAAGTCCTTCCGCCGTTCTCAGGCAGCTAGGAGGAGAGTGGCGGAGCACCGTACTGTGGTCCTCGGACCTCAGCGGGCTTGCACCAACTCCTGTGCACGTATGTTGCCAAGTGATTTCTCTAATGTTTTCCTTGTATGTGTAAGGTGTATATTGGTGTCACATGATTGTAAAGTATTTTTGCCTTTTTGTTTTTAATTGCAATATGTTGGGTTTTTTTTGTTTGCTTATAAATAGGTCGCGGTACTGGATACCGCCACGCTGTGTTGCGGTGGCCAATTTCACCCTTGACTGGACGCAGTCACAAATTGGTCATTCCAGCCGAGGCACCAGACAAGAAGGTATTATTGTTTTAGAATATAAGAACAAATTTCTTGATTTGAGGAATTACAAATCATTTTAATTGTAAAAAATTCTTTTCTCTCATTTCAGTTCGTTCTTGTTGTTGGAGCCTCCCATCTACGTGCCATCGTAGATGGTTTTGTGACAATGCCAGGGGGATGCGTCTCCTTCGGCTTCATGTCCACCCCGGGGGCCTGTGCTGCTGAGTTGAGGACCGAGTTGCTTCATGCTGCTGTCGCTCGGACACCCGACGCAGTCTGCGTGATGGCCCCCAGCAATGACTTGACAGCAAGCAGGACCGCCGACGAGGCAGGAGCGTCCTTCCGCAAGCTCCTCTTGAGCACGTGCAGTCGCTGGCCAAACGTATGTCTTTTTTTTTTTTTTATAGTATTAGATCACATTTAGTACTATAAGCAAGTTGGTTATATTAGGTGTGATATATATATGTGTGTGTGTGCATGACATTTTGAGAAGAAGATGTAGTTTTATAATAACAGCTATTATTTTGTGTAGGTCTTTGTCCAGGACTTCACGCCTCGTCTGAACGTTGACTTGGTTCTGCAAGACCACATGCGCCAAGAGTTTCGCCGCGTGGCAGCCAGCCTGGGTAAGTTTAAAAAGTTTCTAGTATACATGTATAATAGAAAAAATCTTCACAGGCAAACTGAATGAATAAATATTGTAATCATTATAGTCACTGTGGTTTTGTAGCTACATCAATGCTCTCTCCCCCACCCCCACAGGGATCAAGTACTACCCCACTGCTGAGCACTTCCCCCTTGACCGCCTAGACCTGTGGAGCAGAGATGGTGTAAGTGGAATATTTAATTGTGAAATGGCAAATGGAGAAGGTTGATGTACACGTCTTTGTATTTGATATGCCAAGTTCAGTGCATTGCAGATTGATATTGACTGTAAAATGTATTTTCTGTGAATGATTTATTTTCATTTGCTTATATTTGCAGGTCCACCTCAGTGATGATGGTGGCATGGAGATCTTGGCCCAGTTGCTGTGGGTTTCGGCCTATCAGCAGCTTAACAAACCATCACCTGAACCTAAGGTTACTCACAAACCACCACCTCCTGTGAGAACCTTTGCTCCCAAGGTGGTCGTGAAGGGAGAGCTTGCTGTGCCGCGCCCGTCAAACCCTTTTGAATGGACGCTTGTTGGCAAGGACCGGAAGGTAAGACTTTACACACTGTTATTGTGTTAGAGACTTTTTTTGGTTGTGGTGGTGGGGGGGGTCCTTAAGCAGGTTAATAAAGTAATGATCAAAGGGTACTTGTGTTAAATACAAATTATGCTATTTGTCATTACAGAGAAACCATCCTGAGGACATCCCCCAGTCCTCTGATGCACACAAACGCAGGATGGTTCACCAGCAGGTTTGTCATGTTTTTATTATGCTGTGTCTGGTCTGCTTTTTAACAAGACACATTTTCAACAATTGTCTTTCTGCTTTTTTTTTTTCTTACAGGTGGTGTTGAAGGAGTGCTTCATCCCACTAAATCCTATCCGGTTCAGCAGTGCCATTTTGGATGCGATGGATCAAGCTGTTCCATCGCATCTGCCTACCCCTGTGTGCGTGTCAAAGCCCGTTCCACATGGCAAGCAGGTAATTTGCATGCAAATTATATATGTTTGTTGAGGCTTTTTTACAAAATGTTTTTTTTAGTTGTGACCAGGCCTGCAAGGGTTACAATTAAAAGTATTCATAAACAGTAACTATTTAAGTGTTAGACAATGAAATCTGGAACCTAATCCAAATATCACAGTATTAAAGTAATGAACTTGATTAGTTTTAGTTACTTTTGGATTACCACAATATAAAATATGATTCATTTGTGTAGCCTAATATATTGTACATTCATTGTTAGGTTTATTAGTTTGTCTAGTTATTTATTCCTTCATTGTGTGCATTTGATTGATTTAAAGGTCAAAAATTAATAATTTTCCACACAGTGGAATACTTAAATCACCAGTGGATGAATTGACTGGAACATTACCTGGTTTCAATGAGACCATAGTAGTGGTTAGTCAGTGCTGTGTGTAATGTGTGTGCACTGAGCATGGTATATCATCTTTTATTTTAATGTTGTAATTCTGCTAAAAAAAAAATCCTTATTTTTACGAAATGTAAATTTAATCTAAATATGTCTTTTTATCTGTAACTGTAATGGATTAGTTATCTTTTTTTGTATCTAGGTTATGTAATCCCAGTTCAAGTAATCTGTTACTCCCCCAGCCTGGTTCTGACACACAATAATAATACAATAATAACCACATTGAAGATTTCTTATATTGTACAAACGGACCTGTGCCCCAAATATGTCTTCAGGAAGTTTCTTTTGTTTTTCTTCCATTAGGCGCCAAATGTGGAACGACGGCGGACAGCTGTTGCCTCAAGGAGGAGACCTGCACGGCAGCAGGTTGGTCATTTCAATGTATATTTAACAAATTTGTAATTGTTTGGGTAGACGGCAGCAAAGACTTTTTTGGATGTTTATAATATTCAATGATTATTATAAACGCCCCCCCCCCCCCAGGTCGCGGCGAAACCACAGCCTGTGGTTTTGTCCACCGAGGCTTCAGCGACCAGGTCTAAAGAAGAGGCTGTGGCGGTGGAGGTTTGTGTTTCTATTATTAATAGATCAATTTGATTGGTAGCCTGTACGTTGCGTCAAATGTGTAGATAAAATTAAAAACAAACTTAATTTTAATTTTATGCTGTGTATATCTGTGTAAAGAAAATTAACTAAGTACGAACAAACAGTATAGTTTTTTTTTTTTTTTTTTTAAAGCAATAATTGTGTATCAATATGTAAATTCTTTTTGTTTGTTTGTTTTTTGTTTTCTAGCTGGAGGCAGCATCGAGCACTGTGGAGGTGTCTTCTTCCCCGGCGACACCTACCAGCCCTGTCCCGGTTGCCTGTCCCGTCCCCCCTGCCCGCCCCGTCCCCTGTGCTGGTGCTGCCTCACTAGCCCAAGCTGTGAGGGAGGAGGTTGGTGCACTTTACTGTGAATGATGTTTTTTGAATGGAGCTAGAAAAGTAATGTTATTGTCATTGTAAATGTGGTATAAACATGAGTTTAATCACAAATCTTCAACGTAATTCATGGAAAGTAAAAAAGAGGTTTAGTTGATAGATAAATGAATGAATTAACCAAGTAAAAGCAAACTTGAAATGCACATGAGCCATGATTGCATTTCAAAAGTTATACTTCAATTTTGTTTTGTATGATGATAACTGAAGTTGGTTGCTCAATTTATCTTTTCCTTTTAAAGCAGTAGTTCACTGAAAAATGAAAATTCACTCAATATCTACTCATCCCTGTGCACCCAGTCTCACATCAGCACAGGGGTGAGTAGATATTGAGTGAATTTTCGTTTTTCAGTGAACTATCTCTTTAATGTAAAAGCTCTTTAAAGCATTACTCCACTTTGCCAGGATAAGCCACTCAATATGTACTTACCCCTATGCCGATGTGATTATTGGGTGAAAGTCTTCAGTTCACAAAACAATCCTGGAGTTTTAGGAGAAAAGAGGGTAGTAGCCTCAACCAGTACAATGACAGTGAATGGAGACCACGGATAAAACATTAAAAAAAAGAACACAAATCAAACACAAAATGTCTCCATCCTGCTCTCTGTGGAGTAATCCAAATGTCCGCGAGCTGCGACATTAAAATTAACCGCAAAAGATGCCATTTACGGCATGTTTTTAGCCTAAATGTCAACTGTAGCATGTAGCCGGTAGGATGTAAACATGGCGACGATCTTTTGCAGTTCATTTTTAATGTCGTGGCTCGCGGACACTTAGATTACACCACAGAGAGCAGGATGGAGACATTTTGTGTTTTTTTTTTTTTGTTTTGTTTTTTGTTTTAACGTTTCACCCGTGGTCTCCATTTACTGCTATTGTACTGGATGAGGCTGTTTCTCCTAAAACTGTGTTGGAGGAGCACTTTGTATTAAATTTTGTTTGGATGAAAAGTGTAAATAAAGTATTGATTGATTAATTGATATTAAAGGTGCCAGAGGAGGGCCTTCAGATGCAGCGCACCTCAACATTTATCAAAGGTCAGTCCGATGCTAATCCCCTTTCTTGCAGGTGTTCAGAAAAGTTTCCGTCTTCAGTTGTTGCAGGGACTGATGTTAGAGTGGCACCGTTAACTCGTGATGTGAATTCATCGATAGCATGTAGTGTTGTGGCTGCCATTAAACATGTGATCGCTCCTGTGTGTACATGGCGAGCATCAGATGTTGATGGGATAGGTGTAGAAGGGAGCAAGTTGTCCGCGTTTGTAGCTCAGGAATCTAGGAGAATTGAAGCTAAACAGAAGCAGTTGTGTAAGGTGATTGAACAGCACAGTGTTTTTGGCAGGAACTGGAATGTGGCTATTGGTCCACCAGTTTATAGGGATTTTGGGCTGCCAGAAGAGGAGACTGTCATGTGTGATAGTTTGCAAGAACATTTGCTGAGGGACGGGATGTGTCTGTTGAACCTCAGTGGTGCAGTTAGTGTTGTTATTCATCACCACAATTATTTCGTGGTGGTTGATTGTGGCACACGTGACAGGTCTGGCTTTGCGTCCAAAATTGGCACGGCTGTGGTTGTTTTCAACACATGCCTTAATGACCTGGTGCTTCACATCAGGGGTCTCAAAACGTCTTTAGATGCACAGTGGTATGCTGTTTGTAGCATTTGTGTGAAGGCATGTCATGTTGAGCCTGACATGGGGAGTGCTACAGTCCATACAGACTGTAATGTTGTCAAAGTAGCAGCTGAGGTTGAGGGTGGCAGTTCTGTCAGGAGAAGGTTTGCAGGTGATGCTCTTGAGTGTCATGATGCAACAGATGAGGTTGTAGAGGCTGTTTCCAGTACAGTAGCACTTGCTAGTGTTGCTTTGGGGAAACCTCTGGTTGCAGATGAGGCTGAGTGCAGCCTTGTCAGGGTTAAAAATAGTGTAAGAGGATCATTTCACCAGGGGGATCCTCTGTTTAAATATGCAGGACTTCAGTGTATGGCAGTGGGTTTGGCAAGTGTAGCTAAGCATTCAGTTGATAGTGTTTTTACATGGCAGACGAAGGATCTGGACACGGTTGTACTTTTAGGTGATCAGCTGTACACATCCTTGCGCGATAGTAACATGATTAGTGGCACGTCAAAGCTGTTGTGTGTTCCTGATTTGCCTAAGCAGTCAGTGATCGATGGTCAGGAGTTTGACTTTGAATATGGGGACTTTTTATCAGGTGATGTTAATGTAGTTGATGGAGACCTCATCCAGGCTGGTGTATACACGTCTCTACACAGTGGATTAGAATGCATGTTTGCCAAATATGACACATGTTTTCTAACATTGTGTAGTAGCACATGTGTAATCATTTGTCAGAATGGACACTATGCAGTCGTAGATTCTCACGCGCGCAGTGCTGCTGGAATTGCAGATCCAGATGGTCTAAGTGTTGTTGTGTATTTTAGTTGTGTTAAAGAAGTGTGCGATCATATACGTAATTTGGCTTCGTCGCTTAGTGGAAGGCAAAGGCCTTTTGAGATTGCTGGTGTTTCTGTCCTTCATAGAGACACAAATACAGTTGTTAGTCATTTGTCCTCAGATTCAGTAGTCAGCAAGAGTGTGCAGGGTTGTAGTTTATCTCAGCAGTCAGAGACCAACAGACAGTCAGGTGTAAAGCGTAAGATTTCTTTGGGTACTTCAACATCAAAGAAGACAAAAAGTAGTGACGTTACTGCAGTTAATTCAGATGTAGTATTTGTTAGTGAGGTACAACTGAAAGGCTTTATGTTTAAGCCTCTTAGCACGGAAGTTGCACAAGCTCTGTGCACACAGTTAAATGTTAGGTCAGAGAAAGTTGATGTAGTACCTGCAGATGTTGGTTTGTTAGGGGCTCCATGTACGAAGGAGAAAATAGTTGGTGATGGAAACTGTTTCTTCAGGGCAGTCAGTCAAGCTGTGTCTGGTACACAGAAGTATCATAAAGTAATTAGACGTGCAGTAGTTACACAACTGAATAGCAATGCTTTGGCCTATAAGGGTAGGTTGAGGAATGAGTATTCCTCAATGGCAGATTACCTTAGCAAGTCAAAAATGGGCTCTGGTGGCAGTTGGGCCACAGAATTAGAAATTTATGCAGCAGCAGAATGTTTAGGAGTTAATATATATACTTATTGTCAGGATCGCTGGCTTGAATATAGTTGCCAGAATACACTGTTGTCAGATCAGGGAATTTATTTAGAAAATTGTAATGGTAATCATTTTGAGACTGTTGTTTGTGTTCAGCAGCCTCAAGTGCAGAGTTGTTATGGTTATTGCAAAGTGCCATGTTCCACTGGTTACAATCTCAGGCGCCAAAGTACAGTAAAAAGTTGTGTTGTTGCTGTAGAAGACTCTTGTTCTGTTGCAGGTTCAGGTTCTGTAGTTGATATTGAAGATGATGTTGTGGGACAGCAGCTGGACAAAGGCACATTTACATTTAATCCTTTGAGTACTGAAGTTGCAAAGATACTATGTATGAAGTGTGATGTGGACTTTGAAAAGCAGGATGAACAAGGACAGACAGTGTCAGGGTCTTTAGGGGTTGTTTGTAAGACAGACAAAGTTGTTGAGGATGGTGATAGTTTCTTTAGAGCAGTGGCTCAGGTGATCAGTGGTTCTCAGAAGAAGCATAGGAAGGTTAGACTTACTGTTGTTAAGTATATGAGGAACCACATGAAGTTTGTAGGGAAAGGATATGCTTCAATGTCAGATTATATTGAAAAGTTAAAGATTGATAGAGTTGGACATTGTGCAACAGAGCTAGAAATTCAGGGTACAGCAAATGCTTTAGGAGTGGACATATTTATATGCAGCAGTGAAGGATGGCAGAAATACAGTTGTAATAGTACATTGATATCAAGTGAGGGAATATACTTAAAAGTTTGTGATAGTAATCATTTTGAGTCGGTAGCTTGTGTGCAACATGCTGATAAGCAGGTTTGCTTTGATTTGTGTAAAGATGGTGCTTCAATTGAGACACAGTACATGTGTAGAAGGAGTCCTAAAGTACAGGTGCAGAGTGCTGCAGGTGTGCATACTTTGAATAATAACTATTCCCTTTCTAAATATTTGAAAAGGAAGAAGTTCTTCCAAACTAAAATGACATATCAGGAAAATGTCTTGGATAAACAGAAAAATAAGGAAATGAGCAAAGGGAGATATCACCTTAATGTGTTGTATAGGCAGAAACTCAAGGACAGAAGCAAAGGAAAATATCAGAGAAATGTGTTGCATAAGGAAAAGGTAAAGGCAATGAGTAAAGCGAAGTATCAGTATAATGTATTGCATAAGGAAAAGGTAAAGGCAACGAGTAAAGCCAAGTATCAGCATAATGTATTGCATAAGGAAAAGGTAAAGGAAACGAGTAAAGCGAAGTATCAGGATAATGTATTGCATAAGGAAAAGGTAAAGGCAACGAGTAAAGCCAAGTATCAGTATAATGTATTGCATAAGGAAAAGGTAAAGGCAACGAGTAAAGCCAAGTATCAATATGATGTACTGCATAAGGAAAAGGTAAAGAAGATGAGTAAAGAGAAGTATCAGTATAATGTATTGCATAAAGAAAAGGTAAAGAAGATGAGTAAATGTAAATATCACTCAAATAAATTTCATAAGCAGAATGTAAAAACAATGAGTAAAAGAAAGTATCATGGAAATTCTGAGCACAACAAGCGTGTTAGAGCAGGTAACAAATTGAAGAGGCAACAAATGAAAAAAAAAGCAGAGCAGTTTAATTTTGTTATGGAACAGTTTTTGGATAAAGTAAGGGAAGGGCCAGCATTTGTGTGTTGTGTGTGTCATAGGTTGTTGTTTAGACATCAGGTTTTACACTGTAAAATAGGTGATTATTGTAAAAATAAGGCTGTGGCTTCAGTAGCAGATAGATGTATAACATTAGATTATTTACACAAATGTAATGAGGACTGTGTAATACCATGCCTGTCGCTGGATACACCTAGAGGTCAGCTGTGGATTTGTTATACGTGTCACTGTAAGATTAATAAAGGTGAAATGCCACCTGAATGTGCATTAAATAGTTTGAATGTCCATCCTGTTCCACCAGAACTGGCTTGTTTGAATAGCTTAGAGCAGCATTTGATTGCGCTACATATTCCTTTTATGAAAATGTTGGCATTGCCTAAAGGTGGGCAGAATGGAGTTCATGGTCCTGTAACATGTGTGCCAGCAAATATTGTACAAACGAGCAATTTGCTGCCCCGTTCAAATATGGAGGGATCTTTGTTGCCTGTAAAACTGAAACGGAAACTAACATATAAAGGGCATTATGAGTATCAGTTTGTGGATAGCATGCATGTAAGGCAAGCATTGCAGTATTTAAAACAGACCAATGTGCATTATAAAGATGTAGAATTTAATGAAGCATGGATCAATGAGTTTTGTAAGGAAGTTGACAATGATGTAGGAAAGGACAGCAATGTAGAAAATGGTGAACTATGTACAGATGTTGCTGAAGATGAGCTTTTACATGATAGACAGCAACATTGTATGTTTCAGGACACGTGTCTGATGCCTGTTGATATTGGTCAGGAAGCACTAGATCAGTATTTTGATGATATCTTGAATGTGGCTCCAGCAGAAGGGAATAGCCCTGTGAAATTGCTTTCAGATCATGCAAATGAAGCCAAATGCTTTCCTGTGTTGTTTCCGACTGGATGTAATACGTTTCATGATAGTAGACCGCATCGATTGACATTGTCACGTTATTTTAATAATAGAATTTTACATGCTGATGGTAGGTTTGCACAGAATGTTGAGTATATCTTTTTTGCTCAGTATATGTCTGAGGTTGAACAAGTTGTATCAAATGTATCAATAGCTTTACGTAAAGGAAAAGGAGGTTTTTCTCAAAACGTTAGTGAGAATATATTGAAGAGTGAAGAGACTTTGAAGAAGTTGTTGGAGTTTGATGATGGCTTCCGTTTTCTGAAACCTATTAGAGGTACGCCAGGCTACTGGCAAGGAGCGCAGCGTGACTTGTTGGCTTGTATCCGTCAGCTTGGCATCCCTACTTGGTTTTGTTCATTTTCTTCAGCAGATATGCGCTGGGAAAATCTCATTAATAGTATTCTGAAACAGGAAGGTAGAATGCAGACAGTGGAGGATTTGGAGTGGGCAGATAGATGTGAATTGTTGCGTCGCAATCCTGTTACTGCGGCAAGAATGTTCGACTATCGATGGCATATTTTTGTGAGGGAGGTCCTTATGTCTCCCTCACATCCAATTGGCAAAATAAAGGATTACTTTTATCGAGTGGAATTCCAACAACGTGGCTCTCCTCATGTACATTGTCTTTTTTTTATTGATGGAGCACCAAAAATTGATAGAGATTCTGATGAGGAGGTCGTTCAATTTATTGACAAATACATAACTTGTGAATTACCATCAGAAGATGACACATTATTGGACATTGTGTCATCAGTTCAACAACATTCAAAGCGGCATTCCAAAACCTGTAAAAAGAACAAGACTGTTTGTCGTTTTAATTTTCCAAGGCCAGCATCAACTCGAACATTTATATGTCGTAGTAACAGTGAGGACGATGGTGACAAATCGTGCAAGTGTTCAGCGGAAAAGGCAGAGATGTCAGAATCATGCGCGTGTAAAAAGAAAGAGCAGGAAAAGAGGAGTAGGATGATGAAAGGGCAAGCGAGTAACATTTTGACTGCTATTAAAATGGCTCTTAGAGATGAAAGCGTTAGCTATGACAGTACAGAACATTTGTTTCAAAGTTTAGGTATTAGTCAAGCAAGGTTTGAGGCAGCTTATCAGCGTTTTGCTAGGAAGACAGAAGTTGTGTTGAAAAGGCAGGTTAATGAGGTTTGGATTAATCAGTATAGCAAACCCTTGTTGAAGTGCTGGAATGCCAATATGGATATCCAGTATGTAGTTGATGCTTATGCATGTGTAGTGTATATAATCTCTTACATATCTAAAGCTGAGAAGGAAATGGGATTGTTGTTAGGGAATGCTCAAAGAGAGGTGTCTAAAGAAGGGAATGTTAGTGCTAAAGATGCAATGAAAAGGTTAGGTAGTGTGTATTTACACAATAGAGATGTTTGTGCGCAAGAAGCGGTTTATAGATTGACGAATATGCATTTAAAGGAGTGTTCCAGGAAAGTTGTGTTTGTTCCAACAGGTGATAATATAGTTAAGATGAGTTTACCTTTGAGTGTTTTGAGGCAAAAGGCGTCATCACATGACCTCTCGACAGAGGACATGTGGATGACTAGTTTTGTTGATCGTTACAAGAATAGGCCAGATAATGCTGTTTTTAATGATATGTGTTTGGCGACATTTGCGTCAGAATATCGTGTTTTAGGAAAAAATGAAAAGTCTTGTAATAGGATTAAGTTGAAAAATGACCTTGGTTTTGTAATTAAAAGGACACGAACTCAGCCTGCAGTTGTTCGGTACGTGCGTTTTTCTGTGACAAAGAATCCAGAATTATTTTATCAGAGTAGTTTACAGCTGTTCTTTCCCTATCGAGTAGATGTGCAGCTAAAACCGCCGAGGTTTGAATTATTCGAACAGTTCTATATGAATGGTCAGGTGAGATTTAGTGATGGCTCTGTACATTCAGTTAGGTCAGTTGTTGAGAGCAATAGGAACAGGTTTGAAATCGATGCAGATGCCTTAGATGATATTCAAAATTCGATTGATAGCAATGGCGTCATAGAAGACTCTTGGTGTGAGTTGTGTCCAGAACAGGAAAGGGAACGTTTAGAGTGTGTAGAAGAGCTGAGAGAGAAAGAACAGTTAGTGGACGAACAATTAGATAGTATTCCAGATTTAGCAGCTACTAGTAATCAAGTTGCACATTTGGAGAAAAATAATAACACCATGTGCAGAAGTGATGGTTTGGCGTTGATTAGATCGCTGAATGACATACAGATGTCCGTTTTTTATAGGGTTAGACAGTGGTGTCTAGACAAGGTAATGGGGAAAAATCCAGACCCATTACATGTTTTTATTACAGGTGGTGCAGGGACAGGAAAAAGTCATGTAATTAAAGGTATTCAGTATGAGGCAGTTAGGTTGTTGTCAACAGTTTGTCGTCATCCTGATGATATTTGTGTTTTGTTAACTGCTCCTACAGGGATTGCTGCATACAATTTACATGCAACAACAATTCATAATGCATTTAGCATTGGTAAAGATATTCGCTTACCTTACACACCTTTGGGTGAGGAAAAGCTGAACTCTTTACGTGCTAAATATCGTAGTCTCCAAATTTTAATCATTGATGAAATATCTATGGTTGATCACAATCTGCTGGCATACATTCATGGTAGATTGAGACAGATAAAACAAACTGGTGACTTTTCCCCATTTGGGAATGTTAGTATAATTGCTGTAGGAGATTTCTTCCAGTTGCCTCCAGTGAGAGGGAAACCCCTGTATGTAGATGATGTAGGCGTGAATTTGTGGTCTAGTTTGTTTAGTGTTGTTGAATTAAAAGATGTTGTTAGGCAAAAAGATCAAGTGTTTGCAGAGTTGCTGAATAGGGTCCGAACTCATCTAAAGGGGACCCCAATGCTCAACAGTGACATAGACATATTGAAAAGTTGTGAAACAGGTGAAGTCAGCTCAGCTTTACATATATTTTCCACAAATAAACAAGTAAATGAGCACAATGTTGAGCAGTTATTTAAGACTTGCCCTGAATACATCCATATAGATGCTCAGGATTTTGTGAATAATAAGAAATCAGGGAAACTTGAATTACTGAAAGGGCATCATGCAAAAGCACCTCATACATGTTTATCAGAACAACTGTTGCTCGGAAAGGATGCGCGGGTAATGTTGTGTAAAAACGTGGATGTAAATGATGGTCTGGTAAATGGTGTTTGTGGAACTGTCACGCACATAGTTAGTTCAGAGAGTAGTAAGTTTCCTGTAAAAGTCTATGTTAAGTTTGATGATGTTCATGTTGGTGCCCAGAGGAGGAAACAATGTGCAAGTGTTTCTGTTGATTTAGCAGACTCTACAGGTATAGAACCAGAGGAAGAGAAGGCCACAAACAAAGGTGGATTGCGAAGGCAATTTCCCCTGAAACTAGCTTGGGCTTTAACTGTTCATAAAGTTCAAGGGCTTACGGTTGATGAAGCTGTGGTGTCTTTGAAGAGAATTTTTGCACCTGGTCAGGCATATGTGGCCTTAAGCCGTGTTAGAAGCTTGTCTGGTTTGATTATACAGGA
>JAPZEB010060214.1:0-18675 GCA_029783705.1 Chaetodon striatus
AGATTAAATAAATCAGTGTATGAGAAACACTGGGTTACTGTATGAAGCACATGCATATGCCCGTGGTTGTCTGGTGGGAGGGGCTTAGGACACAAAGGGGAGAGCTGCAGGAGGAGGCTGTATTTATATATTCTGCCTGTTTTGTTTTGTTTTGTGTGGGTTTCTGCTTTTCCGGATTTCTGCCTACCCCAGCTGTAACCAGGCCAGCATGATCCAAACCCCAAAATGGCAACCCAGACCCCTCAGTCATCATTCCAGCTGTTGCCATCTGGCAGGACATTCAAGGTCCCACTCGCCAGAAAAAAATGGGTACAAAAAGTCATCTATTCCCTCTGCTGCACAGGCACGTAATAAAATATCCCCCAAAACATTTTAGTATTTTATATATTTAACTGCCCTTTACTGTCTTTGTGTTGCCACAATGCCAGAAGCAAATTTCCATTTCCTGTAATGTAATGGACAGTAACGTTTCCCAATCTTACCTTTTTGAAAAAAAGTGACAATCTGATAGATTGTTATTATGGTCTGTCCTTTGTTTGGTTGATTGGCTTCTGTCTTGCTGAGGATCTTGAATTGTTTCAGTGTGTTATTATGTCAGAGCTGCCTCCAAAAGGACCTTGTTAGCGAAAGAAGATGAATACAATTATGTTTTGTAAAAAGTGTTGTGTTCAGTGTTGTTCTCAACAAGTTGACAGCTCTGATTCTCAGTTTTTGTTTTGAGGACAGTCAGACTCAGGGAAGGAAACAACACAGAGTGAACGTCCAGATCATACAAAACATGAATCTGACTCAGTGGACTGTTCTCACAACAGAGAAGACAGAATGATACTCCTTTTACGCCAAAATAGTGCGTATATGTGGAATGCGAATAAATGATAATAATATCAAATAAAATAAAAATAGGCCACAGTCTCTGCTCTCATTGCCAGTTGATGAGTATGCCTTTTTGTTATTTAGTTATTTCCCTCTGTTTTGGTATGTCACGTTCAACATCACAAATGCACTAGGAAGCAGTTAGCAAACAGTAGCAAGAAGCATGGAGGACAGTGAAAATGTTACAGTGGTTGCTTCTTTTTGGTGGTTACATTCAAAGAAATTACTAGATATGTCTTTTTAGGCTTATGTATTTCAGTTACATATACATTTTTCATTCAATTGGTCCAGTAACATTAAACAAAAAAATATCATTAATGTAAATGGATTAAATAAAACGGAAAGGAGCAGAGTACGAGAATTCATGTAACTATTGTTCATAGAATTTATATAGAATTGTGTTGTTGATGTTCATTAACATGTTTGAAATACATAGAATTTATTTAAAGTAGTAACATAAACTATCATAAAGTAAATGAGGTCAATTCCATGAGCTTTAGTTACATACAAAAATTACATAAACTACAAAAATTGTAGTTTATGTTTAGAATTACTTGATTCAAATGGAGGGGCATTTTTTTAAATGTAATTTAAACACTCAAACCTGATAGGAGAGTAAATAAAGCGAATAGAGTGTACATCTGTTACTTATTCAATCTCGAACGAGTCGCAGAAGATACCGACTGAGATAAATATGGAGAGTTACTTAGCCTCTTTCCTAACAAGTGAAGCCAATATAATTGGTTTCAATGGATGCCTTAGGTGAGTCCCTCTTGGGCTCTTCGTCTCTGCTTGAGGCTCTCGACTCAAGGCTATGTTTGTAGCTACTCGCTAAACAGAATTTGGAGTTGCATTGTGGTTTTTTTGTTTAATTAAGTCCAACATCGTTATTGTCTTTCAACTATGTAATTTTTCTGCCTAATCCTAACTAAACCATAAAAACAGCCATGTGAATCAGTTGTAATGTTTTTGTAAGGCAGTGACAGAATACGTGGTCTGTTGTTTTTGTTGGAGGACTTATTAAACTCACAGCTGCAGATAGTCGATCTTATGGGCTCATCGGTCCAAAGGGCTGACAGGTTGGACACCTCTAATGAGCAGCTTTTATATAATACACATAAAAACATTAGATATGTCAAAAAATCTTGCATTTGACTTTATTTATTTATTCATTATCTGAGATGGAGAGACAGAAAGTAACAAAAAACTGGCACCAGATGTAAATTTAATGAATGTCACTGTCCATGTGTTTGAGAGAAGAATACTGCTTATCATAACAACCGAAAAAACAGATTCATATTTACATGCTTGTCAGAATTAAATGTGCAATTTGCAGAAAGACTGTTTTTCAGAGATCTGCAGGGTTCAGAATGTGCCACTAAAAAAAAAAATCGACTTCATCATCCACTGTTTTTCTTGACTTTGCAATGCTGAGGTAACACTTTGCAAATGCTTCTTTTTTGTATGAGAGTTAAAAAGTTTTTTAGGTAGATTATTTTGATTTGAATGAGGCCTTATAATGTTACTGTGAACGACTACTGTGCAGTTTTGTTCTTTTAAAAAAAGATCTTGGTTAGGATATGATTTTCCAGATTGAGCAACATTATCCAGAACATCGAACAAGGCGTGCTAAGGGCGACTGTTTCAGCTGTGATTCCCATTTGCTTCCGCGAGTTAATTCATTCAACAGAGAAAAACACTTCCTCTGTTCAATCGAAGGTGCCAATGTTCTCAGTCTGATTGCGTCAGCACACAACCCCTCCCGCCCTAAACACAAGGATATACACAAACAAACGCACCCTCGTTCTACACATTTACCCCAGAATAACCCTTCTCAAGGTCAGCTGGAACAATGCAGCATCAAAAAAAGCCCTAATTAAATGAAACAAACACTTGACGGGTGTGTCGCTGATTATAAATCATCCACAATGACAGAACCAAGCCCAACCTGTTGTGATACATTCTCCTGTAAAGCGTCAGGATGCCATTTAACCAAAATAAACAAAAATCTAAGGTATATTGTGCGGGACTTGGACAGTGTCCTTGGTAGTAATCACATCATTTCTAAACAAAATCAGACTGGAAGGCCATTTCCTTGTGAAAATGAAATCACGGACGTACTCTCACCTCACTTCACAGCGCATCATGTTTCAGAAAAACAGCATCAACAGCACTCATCAGCACATAACAAAGTACATTATACAACAGCTTCAAGCATGGAGGAGCTCGCTGGGATCCAATTTAAAAGAGCGAGGGGGAAAAAAAAAACCATGATTAACGAGGGCAAAAATGCAGAAAAACAAGCCCAGACCCGTGAGAGACTACACAGCAGTACAGTGGCTATGTGATTAGTGATTAGCAGGTAGGCTAAAGTCATGATTCACTTCCTTAAATTAGCTCTTTTGGACATGACACCATGGGAACTGACAAGAAGGGAGGGCTGAATACTTCAAATGAAGTGCTGCTAATCAAGTGAAGAGTGAATACCAGTAGGATCAGGCTCTGCAGATGGATTGGAAGTGAAAAATAAGGAGTTGTTAATATAACCTACTGACCCTTCTCACAGGCCACTGCAGAGACACACACAGTGACTGACAGACTTTGACATGGAGCTAATTATCATCAGGCCTGTCGGAGCATGTGAAATAATGACTTGATCTGAATGCAAACACATGAGTAAGCAGAGGCACGCCTCTTTCATAGAAGTTATCAGCCCGTAATGTTTCTCTCAGCTGTGTGAGACCAGTGAGGATAAACCCGGCTGCATTTCAGCACCACGTCGCTGTCCGCTCTTAATCCACTCCAGGCTTTCTTTGAGGACAGTAACAGGCCCCTTAAAGCTTCACTCTATACAAAAAACCCTTTTGTGTTTGTTATAAAGGCAGAACTCACTACTGCAATATAATCAGAGACATTATCATGATATCCAGTGCTGCATTCACATGCAAACTCTTCCAATAAAAGGATCCTATATTCATCTGTCCTTGTTTTAATGTACAGTGTTTGTAGCTCCAAGACAGGAATATTGCCTTCACCTTATATTATTATGGTCTGTAACCACACTATATGTGGAGGAGGAATGGCAGTGTTGTCTGTGGTCCACCACTGTGGGGCAGGCTGACTGCCATTAAATTCGGCACAGAAATGCATGCTCCCCACAGGATGAACTATAACAACTTTGTTGATCTCTTAGCTTTTCCTGCAGTGCCACCAGCAGGTTAACATGTTTGATTTTGAGTTGCAATGTCTTGGAAACTTGAGGATAGACTGCCATGAAATTTAGTACTCATTCTCATGGTCCCCAGAGGATGAACCTGACTGACTTTATGATGCTACCAGCATATCAAAATGTTCACATCTTAATATTTTAGTGTCTTTTACCGTTGCTGCTTTCCCATTGGCTTTTTTTCCTCAAAAAATCATGGCATCTCCATCTGGGATTGCATCACTAAAAGCGGTTGTTTTTTATCAAGACATCTCTGCATTTCTGTTGGTGAATATGCCACCAAAAGTAACTGTTTTTATGGAGACATTGCTGCATTTCTACCAGGGATTGTGCCAGCAAAAGGGGTTGTTTTCTACAGAGCCGTCAATACATTTCTACCAGCACTGTCATCAAAAACAGTTGATATTTACTGAGACATTGGAGCGTGTCCGACGGGGATCGTGCTGCCAAAAGTGATTGTTTTTACTGAGATAGCGCTGCATTTCTAACGGGGATTGTGGCACCAAAAAAAAAGCTTATTTACTGAGACGTGGCTGTGTTTCCCGTGGAAATGATGGCACCAAAAGCAGTTGTTTTTTACCAAGACATTGGGGATTGTGCCACCAAAAGTGGTTGTTTTTTTAGTAAACCATAACTGCATGTTAACCACTGTGTTGTTGAAACATATAGAAACATTTGAAAGGTTTCAAAATATGTGCTAAATGATAATGTAGAAGGGAAAACAAAGTCTTTATTTGCAGAAACGTACAAAGCCAACATTTCCTCTGGTTGACATATCTCAACATCTGCTAGATAATTTGGCGATCCCTTTACCTTTCAAAACACCATCAGCAGGTTGACATTTGACTTTACAGCTTTTAATGTTAGTGAGCTTGCAGGTTTTATTTATCAGATTCATGCTGTTTTCTGGTACAATTATTATTGTATTTAAATGATACTGGGGGACACATTCAGTTTAAGTTAAGCTGTGATGACTATAGAAAGCTGTTCTGGGATACCTAGTGTCTGACTGTTTTTATGGTACCTAAACAAAATCATCCAGATGTTCTGTACAGTTCCATCCACATGCAAGCTTTTCTATAAAGGGGGCTGTGAGAGGGGCTGTGTGGGCAGGTGGCCGACGTCTATCCCCTGGGGGACGCCCAGGGCTGGTTGGGCACTTAGGGGCATCGGTAAAAGGTATGGAGGCTGTGGGTGCCTGGTGCCTACAGCGTGATGGATTGGTCCAGTCTAGGTTATGTTAGAAAAGAGCAAGCATTGCCTTCTTTTTTTCCTCCTCTTGCATTTATCTATACTTTGTCTGATGTGCAGTGTTTGTATTTCCAAGCCAAAAATACCCCACAGAGGGTCCAACAGTCCACCAGCGCTTTACTTTTTTGTATTTCAGAGGAAATATTGACACATTTTCGGATTAAAAATAACTGCTGGCTCGACATTCCTAAATATTCTCACAGGGTTGTAAGTTTTTGCAGCACAGGAAACAGTGTTTATATTACTGAAGTGTCAGGCGTACTATTACTATTGTGATATTACTACAGCCTACCGTTCAAATGATAATCCGAGGGAGTGATATACACGGCAAGTTCAGCTGTGATGTCTTTATAAAAAGCTATCCTGAGAGCTGTTACCTCTTGCAATCATCTCAAACATCATCATTCACATGCAAGCTTTCTAATATAAGGAGAAGGGATGAGCAATGTAAGCACCTATATTTAGCCTGATGAGCAGTGTTTGTATTTCCAAGACAAAATGTTCCAACAGCCCCATGAGCAGCCCTTTTTCCTTCCACTATGAACCTATTGTTTTACAGGAGAGGTTAGATAACACAGAGTCAGACCAAGTTTCACTGGAAATAAAAAGAGAATTATTCCAATGTTGACATAAAGTATTTTTGCTTGTTCAGTCCAGCTGCGACGCATTAGTGGAGGGCTATTCTGAGATTTTCATAAGTCTGTTTCTCACTTGGATATTAACATGCGGGGATGAAACGAGGCCAGAGAACAACTACCCGACAGATGTAGGCTACTTTTGCTGACCGCTTTCCATCAGCGCTGAGCTGAAGTTGAAGGTTGCCTGCGGCCATGGCATCGCTGTGTGTGTGATGCTGATGTTGCCAAAGCGCCGAGCACCACGCGTCTCCTTTAAGGAGATGTATGCATCAGCTGTGGCCACTGCAAATAAATTGCGCGTACAATAAATAAACACAACAGCAGATGATGATGATGATGATGATGATGATGATGATTATCATTATTATTATTATTTTAAATCTTATATCCCCGTGGCTCGTTTCAAAACGAGGCTGTTGGTGCGATGACCGAAACATGGCTGTTATTAGACATCCAGTTTGCTCCGTATCTCCAACACACATTGTATCCGTCACATGAAAGACATTGCACGGATTGTATAAGGAGGATAACTCACGCGCTCCCGTTGATCGATCCGTAAATGCCATCGCTGGGGGAGTGTGGGAGGCGGGGGATGAGCACCCCCCAAAAAAGCGCTCTGTTTCTCGGTGTGTCCAATGCCCGGTTAATAGCCTGCTGGCCGCTGCTCCGGTGCTGCTCCTGCGCTCCTGTGCTCCTGTGGCAGGGACAAGCACGCCTCCTGTAGCTGCTACTGTGCAGGACTGAGCATCACATCGCACACCGTGGAGCCCCACTAGTGTGGGATGATGATGTCGCGGGAATAGGAGCGTCAGTCTCTCCTTCTAACGAGAACATCTCCTGCTTGAGTCACCCTGCATGTTAGAGGGAAAGCCAAGGCAACCAATCTCTCAGCAACCTGCACTAAGGAAACATCTATCTCATATTCTCATTTAGATATTTGTCTCAGAGGAATTCAAATTATAGCCAGCCTCAGACACTTCCTAAACAGGAGAGGGAATAAAACAAAAGCAGCACACTGGAGTCAGTGTATTCATAGCTCAGGATAAATGCAAACAGTTCAACAGCTTACATTTAAAGCCACATGGCTCCACCAGTAGCCATATCCTCTATACATGTACGCTCTTCACACCTTCTGTTTTACAGACTGTGAAGAAAAAGTGTCTGTATGTGGACAGAGCTGGCGAAGTGTCAGGGTCTGGAGACACAATTTAACATGGTCTATATTTGTCTCCTCTGTCTTCTACAGCCTTGACCCTAATTTGGGTTAATGCCCCACTTTCCTGTTGCACATAATGTATGCCAAGGATGTGATATTGTTGTTTCAGTTAAATGTCTTTGTTAAATGTTTAATTGTCTCTTTAGTTAATTTAGTTTTGGTGTTCACAAATCATTGTCATGTTTACTTAGTCATGCAAGAAACACATTTTTTAACTCACAATCTTAAGGTAAGGGTGTCCCAGCCGGATGTTTCCTTATTGTTTCTTTTAAATAGTGTTTTGTACCACAGAGGCCTAGCTTGTTTTTAGGGACCACAAACACAAGTGTGTTAAGGTTTCGTTTCAATATTGGGGGACAAATATGAAACAAGGGCTCTGAGAGTCCTCGGCCAGAAAATTTTGTGCATCAAGCACTTCATTTCCTGCATTCTCTTGAATTTTTGTGCACCAGTTTGTGCATTTTCTGCATCAGTTTATGGTGGAGATGTCTTTAATTTTGTCATCATAAAAGTCCTCTGCTAACTTCTTGTTTTACTGGGGAGGAGCTCAGTCTCACTTCGAAGTTGTTGAAATCTGGCACTCGGGCAGTGACTTAGGGTACCTTGCACGTCATATGTGGATGTGGAAAGTCCACAACCAAGCACGTTGATATGTGACGAGGTCAGAGTGAGAATGTGTCGGGGGAGACAAATGCACATGTCATGAATATGTTGGGGAGCGTGTCCCCTGCGTTCCCTTTAAATGTACACAAAAACAACTGTTTTCACTTTTCTTTTCTTTTTTTTCTTTTTTTAAGTATTCAAGTTTTTTTCCACTCCAAATGATCCATATATTAAATATAGAATTTTCCCTCCTGGGGCTTGACCTTTGACCCTGACAGCCAGTCACAGTATCTACTCTTAACAACATTTTTACATCTATATGAAACATTTTATTACCAAATTAGGCCATAAGTATTAAAAGATACTGGGAGGAGACACACACATCGCAAAAATGAAATAAGCTCAAAAATAAAATAATTGTCAGCAAATTTCATCATAATCAGAAATAAACTTGACTAATTGCTATTATTGTTACAGTTCTAATAATACAGTGTACTGAGGTGGTGTTGTCATGCAGAAGCCACTGCTCACCTGCTGTGGGTAGATCAGTGGCGGAGCCTCCTGCAGCTGACGTAGGCGGCGGCCTAGGGCGTCTTGTTTTTTGTTTTTTTTACATTAAAAAACATAAGTGAAAACATACAGGAAAAATGATCCAAAGATATAATGCTAACAGCTGGATTGTAGTAGGGACACCACGTCTTGTGTGTATTCACCAGTGAGGGATCATCACAGTTAGAACATACTGGAGCACTGATGGGTGGACTGGTGGAGTGAAGTGTATGTGGAGAGCGTTAGAGAAAGAGCTATTAAAAGACAAAGCCATTCAGGGCATATTACAAAAAAAGGAGAAGACAGTTATTGTTTACTATTTGTTATTATTCCTTCATAGCTAATTTGTTGATTTCTCTTCAGCTATTGTTCTCATTTGTAATAAATACAAATACAATACATTAATACAAATAAAATAAAATTAGCATTCAAGTCAAATGGGGCCCTTGTATCATCTGTTAAGCAGTAAAACATTCTTAAAACTTGTTGTTTGAGCATAATAATTTTCATTGTCTTCATTCATCATTATAACTTTTCTATAAAACCAGTTGAGGCGTTCTGATTGACTTCTCATCACCAGTCCCTTTCTTGAGGCTCTCTGTACAGTATACCTAAAAGACAAAAGATATCTTTTTCTGTCTATGTAGTTAATAGAGTGCTACCGTACACCTTTAAGATACCTTGTGGCACCCCATCTTTTTTCAGCGAGTGCTCTGATAAGCTCATGTTTTTGTCTTTGCCAGGGCACCCATTGAACAGTTGAAGTGTGCCGATCTGGTTAAAATACATGACAACACAGCTAAACTCACTGTAGGGCACTACGATGATGTGCAGCCTGTGATGGCTGTGGCTGGGTTATAAATATTATAATTTTATATTGATTGTATTAATATATTGTATTTGTATTTATGTGTTACAAATGTCATAGTATAGTATAAAAAAGTCATAGTGGGTGAACACTTCCTGTGCATCTCTCAGTCACATGCTGGCTCCCTAAACTGGCACTTGATTACCAAAATTTTGAGATCCCCTGATCTGAGATTTTTGTCTCAAAAAGGCTTTAAAATGGTCCGTTAAGTTTCTAAATGATCTTCCCCCAGACCTGCCTGCAGGGTTAAAGGGTTCATAGTAGGTATACATTGCAAAGGTTTCATATAGAGAAATCGGTGATGACAGCCCTGCTACCAGCCCCTGCCCTAAATGTTTTCTCACAAGCCTGGAGTCTGTGCTGCTCCCTAAAGAAATCTAATATAATTGAATGAATGTTCTTCTGCTGGCCCAGTGTGCAGTTCAAAGAATTGAAGACAACATGTACTCTGCATTGTTGGTGATACTCATTTGCAATTAGAGCAGCCCAGATTATTATGGCATGGACTCAAATGTAGCTGATTTATCAGCTAAATATTCACTGTGTGAACTCTACACCAGCATAGTAAAACAAAAATAGGAATCAAGATTAGTAATGCTGTTTACACCTAATTCCTACCCTACCTATGTTATGTAACTCTAAAATAGTATCATCAGACAATTTTCGCCTCCTCTTAGGTGGCAGGAGTGAAAATTAGTCATCCTCAACATTTGTTGTGTTTTCAGAATGATGAGGACAGTTGGTGGAGAACAATAAGACACAAAAGAGGATGTGGGCTCTGCAGGATGATTTTCCCCTGATGTGCAGATTTTTAGGCATTTTAGTAACTCAAATGGCTTTAAAAAAAAAAAAGTGCATATAGCTGCTGTAAACGGGAAAATCCCCCAGGAAAATCTCTCAATGTCTGACTCTTCTCAGTCATTAGTTCAAAGTATACACAGTTTAATACATTCTCCGTCATAATCTTACTTGGCCATGTTGTTGAGCTAGTTTACTGTCTCTGTCAAGTAGTGTCCTTTGGTCACTCAATCTACAACTGGAAACAGCACTTCAAAATAAAAGCTCTGTGCCAGAAATTCACTGTACTTCAAAATAAAGTGTGTTTTTTACAAACCTAACAAGTCTGAGAGTCACTTGCAGTCCATTCAGAATGGACTTGTGGCCCACTTTTGGACCACAGCCTACCAGGTGGGAACCACTGCTATAACCTATAGATACAGCACAAGGTCAAAAAATATGTGGACACACAAACAAAGTATGTGGACACCCACATGTGACTGTTTAACATCTAGTTCCAAAACAATGGGCATTAATCTGCTGCTTTAACAGCCTCCTCTCTTTTCATTATGTGTTGACCCTGTTTGCGGGGGTGCAGTTGTAATTCAGTTCAATTCAGTGTTATATCTAATTATAATTTTATTTTATATTTTATACAGCCCAATATCACAAATCACAGTTTGCCTTACTACATACGACACCTTCCGTCCTCAAACTCTCACAGCAGATAAGGAAAAACTCTCCTAAAAAAATTTAATGGGGGAAAAATGATAGAAACCATAGGAAGAGCAAGCGAGGAGGGATCCCTCTTCCAGGATGGGCAGACATGCAATACATGAAGATCCGGAAGGACCACAGCAGCAGGTGGGACCACAACCCACAATCCGTGATCCACATGCAACCCCGATCTGTGGAGACCTGTGAAACAAGAAAGCACAAAGGCTCCCGAGAAGAGGCCACGTTAGAAATACATTAATGGGACCTGAATGTGTACAGATGGAGAATGAGAGAGGAGTTCAATGAATCATAGGTGGTTCTGGTTTGAGGCAAGCCTAAGCCAGCCCAAACTATAAGTTTATCAGAGAGTAAGTCTTAAACTTGCTCTTAAATGACAACTTGAAAGACAGTGTCTGTCTCCTGGACTAGAACTGGAAGATGGTTCCACAGAGGAGGAGCCTGATAGCTGAAGGCTCTGGCTCCCCTTCTACTTTTGGAGACACTTAAGGCCCAGGCACACCAAAGCAACTTCAGAGGGCTAGTGGTGACGAAAACCCCCCTGCTGCATTGTCTCTTGTCACCAGGCTGTAGCTGAAAAGTTGCACATGAGCACACCACAAAGACTACAGCCAACAGCCAACCAGCCTGCATGAGAGGAAACAACTCTCCATGCCAGCAGGTGGCAGTAGTCTGTATTCAGCATTCAAGAAGGGAAACCAGGAGACCATCTCAATGCTAGTTAGCCAGTTAGCACATTAGCAACACAATCCAGTGCTGACAGCACAGAGCATATTTACTGTGCTCCCGTGAACAGATACACATACCATCCATGGCTAAAGGAAAATAATCTTACCTTATGTAACAACTTTTGTTTTGGTCTCACTCACTCTTGACTTCAGCTCTTTGTTTACTTTCCTGACATTATTTCTCTTCCTGTGCGCTGAGCTGGACTGCTAATCAGAGTGATTTCACTCACCAACAGGTTGCACTGTTGCTGACGTCGATTCAACATGCTGATGTGGCAAAAAATAAAAAAAGCCGATGAGGGTCAACTGAGCAGGACACAGGGCCATAGGGCAACACATGCTCACTAACGGCCTAACACTGACCAACGGCTGGCCTTGTGTGTCAATACCTTAAGACCTACAAGTAACCCTGCATTCTAATAGTGCTGTGATCAGGTGACATAATATGGCACTATGAGCTCTCTCAGATATGATGGTGTCTGAGCATTTAAGGGTTTGTAAATGAGGAGCAGAATTTTAAATTCAGTTCTAGATTTTACAAGGAGCCATTGCAGAGAAGCTACAACAGGAGGAATATGGTCTCTTTTCCTAGTTCCTGTCTGTACACATGCAGCAGCCTTTCAGATCAACTGGAGAGTCTCTAGAGATTTATCGGAGCAACTTGAAAATAAGGAATTGCAATAATTCAGCCTGGAAGTAACACATGTATGGACGAGTTTTTCTGCATCTTTTTGAGGCGGATTTTCTTCCCATGCAGACACAAGGACAACAGTGAGGTCCAACACTGATGTTGGGTGATCAGATCTGGCTCAAAGGTGATGTTCCACAGTTCATCCCAAAGGTGTTAGATGGGGTTGAGGTCAGGGCTCTGTGCACAGCAGTAAAAATCTTCTGCACTAAAATGGGAAAACTATCTCTTTAAAGAGGAAGCTTTGTGCTGTCACATTGAAACACAAACACAAACTGTTGACACAAAGTTTGAGATTTCCTTCAGGGGCCCAAATATGACAGACAGTCTCAAATTGTGACTGTGTCTACTAAGTGTGTCTACATACTTTTAACCATATACTGCAAATGATTTTTTTACTTACCTTATGTCCCCTCAGAGCATTTACACAAATGATAAATACACACAGCATATAAGCAGATAGTTAACATACAGTGCACTGCAGTTGGGACATATCATGTGTCATCATGTTGCACACTAAGACTTGTGCTCCTCATATAGCGCAGCTCATATGACTTTATTTTCACTGCTTACACCACCTGATTTATAGGCATGAGTAGTGTATTAACCATCAAGGACTATAGCCTGATTGAAAAAGGTGATATTTTAAGTGGTCAGAGTCACTTTTACCAGCAGGTCGTAAAACATCCTTCTCCTGCAAGGTGTTGCTCTGCTCCCATAATCTTCCAGACTGTCTGCTTAAAAAGTATTTAGGCTTTTAGCTGCACAGGGGGGGTCACCAACCTGAGCTGAAATACTGAGTCTTATGAGGCTCAGCAGTTCCATAAACCCCGCCTGTGTAAGAGAAGCAGTCTTCTCTGAAATCAGGAACAAAATCTCTTAATGTAAACTCCAAGTTTCCGTGCAGGAACAGATGTGAGTGATGGATACATGATGGATAACCGCAGGCTTTTACCTCTGGGAGATGGTTCTTATCACGCCATTTCACAACTCTCTCCTTATACTGATTTGGTGCTATTCTCGTGCATTAAGCCCAAGATAGCTGCGTCTTCTGAGAATTTGATGACACAATTATCAGGGTTCATGCTTCTGCAGTCGTGCATGTAACTCAAGCAGAACAGAAGAGAAAACACTGACAACAGACGCCTCTAGATCACATGCAGGATGTGAATTTGTTTGGAAGAGGAGAGAATCTTTGGAGATTCATTAATGCAGAGAAATAAATGTAGCTTTTTACATGCACGAGCATTCAGTTCAGTTATACATGCACACTGTGAGAAGTAATGTAAGATACAGTAACATATCTGTAACTCAGCTTTATTGCATGATATTACTTTCGTCAGTGTGAATTATCAGAATATTATTATTGTGCTTTTATATTATTATATGTCATGTCATATAATCTTCTTCTGTTTTTATTACATATGTTTTGTAGTGTCGTATCATTTCTGTATAATCCACATAAAATGTATTTAAAATGATTTATCATATTACTGTACATGTCAGTCGTAGTTATACACCTTACGTCATGGCTGCTGGAGCTGCACTACTGAACCTAAAGGTCCAGTGTGTAGGATTTAGAGATAAGAAATTTAATATAATAAGTATTTTTCCTTTAGTGTATACTCACCTGAAAATAAGAATCATGTTTTTGTTACCTTAAAATGGGCCGTTTATATCTACATAGGGAGCTGGTCTTTCTACAGTAGCCCAGAATGGACAAAAGAAATATTGGCTCTAGACACAGACATCCATGTTTTCATGTCAGGAAACGAACAGTGTTGGAAAAACACAGATTTTAATGTGAAACTGCTTTATGCAGTGTTTTTATCTGTTTTGTTTTGGAGAGGAGGAGACCTCTGCACATATTCGGCTCAGGATCTTAAGTCATCAGAGAAAAGATATAAGCACACATGAGCCGACACATCCTCACTCTGACCTCGTCACATATTGACGTGTGGTCATGGACTTTCACCACGTCCACATGTGATGTGCATGGTACCCTGGGTGTGTTGTTTGTTGACATTCTGGGACACTGTGTTATCTTCTGCCTGTTACATGCATCGTCTTCTTTCAAGATACACTTGTGTTGTCACGGGAAATTTAATGTTTACATACAATGTCTTTCAAATTAAAAGCACTACGTTAGTACAACACCGCAAATTGGTGTTTTTTTCCTTCTACAGCAAATACACATGGTCAGGTTTAGGAAAAACAAACAGGGTTTGGCTTTAGAATCTTACGGGACACGAACACCAGTCTCCCGGGTCAAAGTCGGTGTTTGTTGGACCCATTGTTTAAACACAATGTAACCATGCAGATAAAGTGATTGTTGTAATGCCTCTTTATGTTCAGTTGGGAGACTAAAGGGCAAAAACAGTTCAATCTTATTGATGCAGCAGAGCTGTGTGTGGATGTGAGTGTAACTGAATACCAATGCTTTCTTATGTAGTGAAGTTACACATACTGAATGTTAAATTAAGGACTTTTTTTAATCAGTATTAAAATATGTTTTTCCTGGAAACTACTCCACAGTTTGTTCTGATAATTCTTGGATTGGATTGCACATTCATCTCAGACAGTTATTAGGTTTTCTAAAAGTATTTACTGTATGCTGTTGTGCAAAACTCCAGAAATTAATTTTTAGAAACAGACTTTTAGGGGATTGTTCCTGGCAGAGCATCAAGCTGTGGATATGCAGACAAAAGGGACAAAGACTCCAGATGAAACTTTGATTTAAAGAAGGTGATCTGATTAAATCAGAGTCCTGAACCTGGACCTTTCAGATTCTCAGTCCTCCACTGATCACCACCCTCATCCTGAGCGTACACTCCGTCAAATAAATAACATATTTGTGGGCGTTTCTTATATAACATACCCTACATATAAACAGGCATTTTTTTGTTGTGATGAATTTACTGATTCATTCATTCTCTTCACTGCAGCTTATTCACTCTCTGTCATGGGGGACTGAAACCGATCCAGCACACAGTGGGCAGAGGAAAGAGAAAACATTGCTGTTGAGCCTATGGGCAAAAGATGATGTCTGCTTTACAAGAACTTTGGCAAAGAACCAGAATTAATTATTATTTTAGAAGCAAAATTTTAAGACATTATTCTATGTTTAGGTTACTGTGACCTGACTAATTGGAGCTAAAAGCTTGATTTTAATATTTCTGACAATAATTGAAGGAACTTACCCTCCAGGACGGAGAGGAATTCCCTTCGGTCAGTGTGACACAGAGACAGTCTGGTTAAACACTTACTGATCACAACACGCTGCAACAAGTTTTAAGTACAGACATTTCAAACATTCAATTCATCAAGAACTTCATGAAAACTGCAATCGGCAGTTACTTTTGCTTCCTTATAGTACAGGCGATAATCTTCATCTTCCTTTTATGAAAACATGAAGTGGTTAGTTTGCTATTTAATTTCCTTTACTTATCTTGTGGAGTGAAAATCTCCATTTAAAGGATTCCTCTGTGTCTATGGACAAAAAAAAAAGACATCAAATGCCCTGTTGTCAAAAACATTTAGTAAAAATGATGATTCTCAGAAACTCTTGCAGACCCTGAAAATCCAACTATTACTCCTGATTACTTTTAAAATATAGTTTTACATTATTTATACAATTTTTAACACTAATATCTAAAGTGTACTGGTGTTTTTGTATGTTAACATTTTATCTGTTTTGTGTGTCCTTCAGGTGTGTGTGTTGTTTTTTATGTAATAATAATAATAATAATAATAGTAAATGAGCCCAGTCTTCTTTCAGATGTTCGTTCACCATGTCATTAATCATTCACCCTGATGTTAAATCCTTCGCGTCATCATGACGTCCTAAACTACTCATGTGTGATAATCTAATCTCTTTGTGCGACCCTGTCTACTAGAATATTTGTTTTAAGTAAATATACAGTAGTTACTGTCTGGATTATGTTTAGCGGGCACACAAGACTCAGGACTTTGACACCAGACAGCTGGATCTGCGTCATGACTCCAGTGTGTTGTTGGGTTTTGGCAACAAAAGCACTTTAAGCTTAACGAAAGAAATGTGGCTGATTTTGGTTAAAGGTTAATAAAGTTGTGATGTCTTTAAAATCAGTTTTGACACAGGCCTAAGAATTGGAGAGATGTTACCAAAACAGGCTGTAAGAAGAAGTTTTGCAGTAATGAAATAGACGTACTGTTAAAGAAACTTAAACAAAGTAAACATGATTTTCCCGAGCGTCAGTGCTGACGTCACAGGAGAATCTAAACCCAGCGGCACCCAGTGAATGCTGTGTCAGCAGCAGTGATGAAGGAAGTATTCAGATCCTTTACTTAGGTAAAAGTACTGCACCACACTCTCAAGGTACTCTGTTACCAGTTAAAGTTCTGTATTAAAAATGCACTTGTATAATTGTGTTCTGTATATTTTCATATGGTTTGTGCACAAAACTCTTCAGTTTTAAAATAATTGTACTGAAGTAAAGGTTTTTCATTAAAGGTCAGGTTTGTAAGATGTGGGGTGATTTAGTGGCATCTAGTGGTGAGGACTGCAGATTGCAACCAGCTGAAACTTCTCCAGGTTAGAATTCTTTCAGTGTTCAATATTCAGGAGGTTTTGACTGTGAGCTGAAATATTCGCAGAGATCTCTACGTCTCCAAAACAAATGGACCCGGTGATTTAAACTGGCAAAAACACAAAATAAAATAGTTTCACGTAAAAATGTTCAGCATTGTTCGTAGAGAGGCTGCAAGCTATGGATGCCAATGTGAAAACATGAATGGCTCTGTCTAGAGCCAGTGTTTGGTTTGTCTGTTCTGGGCCGCTGTAGAAACATGGCAGTGCAACATGGCAATCTGAGTGGACAAGGATCTGCTCCTTATGTAGATATAAACGGCTCATTCTGAGGTAACGAGAACACAACGATTCTTAAATTCAGGTGATTATAAACTAAAGGAAACATACATATTATACTATATTCCATTTCTCACTATTTATCCACCTAAATCCTAACACTGGACCTTGAAGTGCAGTGGAGTAGAAGAAGAATTGCCATGAGATTTAAGTGTTCAAGTGAAGTTAAAAGTACCTCAAACTTGTACTTAAGTAGTTGAGTAAATTTATTTAGTTACATTCCACCACTGATCAGCAGACGGACGCACAGTCACTGAAATTACAATGATTGGGATTAATTGACCGAGTATAGTAGTAATTCTTTGGCCTGAAATTTAATAATACTATTATTGTCATTACTCCAAAACATTATCTAAATTTGATTATATGATAATCATGTTTTGTTTTTTTTTGTTTTTTTTCTTAAATTTGTTGGCTGTTACTGTGAGATGTTTCTTCTTATCTTAGTTAAAGTGCTCTCGACCATTTGTGAAAATAAGAAAACACTGGTTAATCCTAGAAATCAATATGTTTCTTTCTGCATGAGGCATATTTCCCATTTATGGGTATGCGTGCATGGGTCACTCTGATGTCTCTGGATGTGAGAGTGATCATATATACTCTGTCTACAGACAGTCTTTCTCTGCTGCTCACCAGATGTTGGCTGTGATTTTGTTGTCTGCTAACCAACAAAGGATAAAGAAGAAGAGATTTAGCCATTTTCCTGTTGGTTTAGCATTTCACTGTGGGGAGTTAGATGCTTTTATGAGTAACTGTGTGGCCTACAGAAGCTCCTGGTCCCAGTTGTTCAGACGTAATTTGATCGGATTTCAGCTACTGCATTGGATCAAATGTTGAAAATGGGTTGTTAAAAAGACAAAAAGGATTGTGAAATCAGAGAAAATCATGAAATCCAGTTCGAACCTTCAGTATGTGTTGTTCAAAACGTTTTAGGAGGATTAGGATACCTTTGATCCAAAAAACTGGGATTACCCTGCTTTCACACCTGTAGTTCGGTTTATGTGGTCACACCAGAGGGAAAATATGATCCATTGTTGCATTTTAGTTTTGGTTCAGTTCCTGTTCACACTGACTTTACAAAGGAACCAAGAGAAGTAAACATGAGGATCCACCGACTGACAGGTAACTCGTTGATTGGACAGTTTTGGTGTTTGTCATCTTGCATCATCAGGAGCCATGTAAAGAAATCAAAAGCCAGTGACTGACAGAAGTTTCTACAACAGCAGTTTAATGCTCCTTAAGTGTTTACATTTCTGTTCTTTGGTTTCACAAAGAGCTGTTGCCTAGTCACATATCTGCTCTCATAAAATCCTGTGGTTGATTTGTTGGGGTTTTTTTTTCACACCACAAAGGAACCGCATCAGAGTTTGTTTGGAAGCGGACTGAGACCCACCTTTTTGAGTGGTCTCGGTTTGGTTATTTGATCCACACCAGGGTTTGATTGACAGCTTTCACACCAGCTCAAGTGAACCGTACTAACTACGCAAATGGACCTGAGTTTGTTTTAACTCAACAAAACAGGTTAGGTGTGAATGTCTTTCAGTCTGATTGGTCAGTAGAGGACGGTCACTCTGCTCAGGGCTGAGTTGTGTCTGGTTTTGAGGCTCATGTAACCAC
>JAPZEB010060286.1:0-18601 GCA_029783705.1 Chaetodon striatus
CATGCAAACAACATATAAACACATGAACATCTTAAAACGTGTCAGTTAGTTATGACCACAGATGAACGAGTCAGCAACGTGCAAACAACAACAACATGTCGAGGTGTAAATCACCGGTTTCATCACGATACGGTATCTGCCGATATCACAAAGTCTGACACGATACAGTTTTGATTGGATGTGATTCGGAGGCCTGCGATCGACATGAGGCGACATCATCTGATCGTTTACCACAGTCTGTCACAGATGCAGCTGCTGCACCTTTCTTCTTTACCTTTGGCCATGAAAGATAAAAACAACACATAGATAATATATCTGACTGTAAACACAGTGCAGTAAAGTTGACTTCATTCTGACTCTGATTAACACACATTAAACGGCACGTGGTGTAACCTTCACGGCTTTCTGTCAGAAATCTTTTCTTTTTAATCCAAACCATCATCTGCTTCATGAAACGTCCAGACTGTCTGTCTTAAAGTCATAAGACATAAAACAACAAGATCGTTTAACAAAAGTCTAAATTCAGCTCAATAACAACTGTCAGGATTCACAGACACGTTGCACGTCACTCATTATCAGTTCAAGCGTGTTTACATGATATAAATTAGCCTCGCAGCTAGCGGACTTTCCTCCATTCTTAACATAACAGATTACATGTATTATTTTAAATTTTCTTCACCGTTGGTTTCAGTCTCTGCGTCTCCTGACAGAACAGCTCGGTTAACTTTCAGCCTGCGTGAACATTTTCCAGCCAAACATTGTTGAAACAGCAGCTGGTGTTGCTGTGAGAAGCCGAGTCAGATGCTTGACCAGGCAGCTAACGTTAAGTTGTGTTTTATCCCATGACAGCACTGTTTACACACGACGTGTGTTCTGTCTGTTGACCTCTTTTTTTCCTAGAAGTCCAAAATATTTCCGCACTGCTGATTTATTCCTGATTTAATAATGTTATTCTTAACATCTCTCTCTCGGCTGCTCGTCGTCTGCCTGCTGCTGTTTGATGGTGACACAGACTTTCAAAATAAAAGCATAACCTAAAGATGACAATATTCATCGATGTTTTCACTTTGCATCGATGACACCGGATTGCTGATCTTTGAATCGATATATTGATCCAAATGGATGGATCGTTACACAGCTGTTAACAAACTAACTGCAAACAAGTTATAGACAAGTGTAAACAAAATGATGTGCAAACATATAATCATGTGCAAAGTTATACACATGTCTGAACAAGTTATTAACATGTGCAAACTGACTGTAAACATGTATGACTTTGTGGTGTGCAGTTGTCCTGTTCTTGTTGCTCTGCTCTGAGTTCCCGTCAGTGATCGTCACACTCTGACCTCAGATCTGCTCAGAGTCCAGGTTTCATTGTGCAGAGTCACAAACAGGTAAACACTGCTGCTGCCTCACTTCCTGCTCAGCACAGAGGAAATCACAGCATGCTCTGTTTGTGCAGACATCATCATCATCATCATCATCTCCATCATCTTCATCTTCATCAACAGCAGTAGTAGTAGCAGTGGTGGTCGGGTTTCCTGCAGCTGAGGGACTGAATGAGGTCATGTTGTCGTTGTTGCTGTTGTTCCTGTTGAGCTGAGCTGAGAGCTTTGCCTGGTATCACCTCCACACATTCCTGAGGGAGGGAGGAGGAGGAGGAGGAGGAGAGAAAGTGGAGCTCTGAGGGTTCACATAAAGAAAAAAGCAGACAGATCTTTTCCCTGCAGCAACTTTCTAATTTTCCAGAGAAAGCTGAGCCCCACCCAGCTCCATGTTCTCACTCTGACCTGATCTGAGGTCAGTCTGTGTGGAGATAAAGAGAAGCTGTGCAGCAGAGCAGTCAGAGGTTCAGTCATGCTCATGGGGAGGTTACAGCGAGTGTTTTCTCATGAACTTCAACACACACTTCCCCAGCTGCTGCAGCAGGGAGTCAAACAGCTGACTGAGCTGCAGGAAGTATTCCAGGAACCCGAGACGCTCCTACTGAGGACCGGCCTTCTTTTACATAGTGATGAGGATGATGAAACACAGAGCACAATGAATAACTGCATCGAGTTGATGCGAGGTCAAGTTAGCTGCAAAGAGTAAAGGAAATCTCTGTAACACAGAGATCCTGAGACAGAGCTGCAGCAAACTGCCTTCATCACGCTGCCCTTTCTTTTTTACACAGAACCAAACCGTGCCGGCGTAACGCTGCTACAACGTGTGATTTTAGACGGCATGAAGAAGAGGTGTGATGAGTCACACAACAGCATCAGCCTCTGGTGGGCATCGGGCAGCACTGTCTAAAATTACATCACATGTCAATAACAATCATTTAGCGTCTCTGTTATATGGCGGCTGATCTCGTCCTCTGCTCGGAGGGTAAGGAGCTCCTGGACCTCATTGTCGCCCCAATGTGTGGACATTTAAGGCTGCTGTTCTTCCTCCTACAGTCAGCCACTAACTGCTAACCACTGCTCTACAAATCTCCTGTTGGTGGGTCGCACACCCAACATGTCATCAAAACGTCACACCCGTCCCATCCTGCTGGCTGTCTCTTTTACACAGACGCCGATTCAGCTCTGTTACTGCGTCTGCTGCCAGCTTAAAGGTGAGACTGCTCCGTCCCTGAAGTCCGTGTTCGCACCTTTTAGACATAAAAGCGAGGGGGACTAATGGCGCAACACTCCTGTCTTCAATAGGCAGTGTGAAAGGGGCTTATTGTAAAGCAGAGACATGATACCTGACGGTACTGTCAATGTCCTTAACACACACACACACACACACACACACACACCCCACATATTATCCTCAGCATCTCAGCCAGCTGCATCACATTCTGTTTAGAGTCTGCAGGTATTTATAAAACTGGACAGTTTCAGTTTCACTACTGTTAAGTGTTTGGATAGCTCGATGATGTCAGCGGGAGCTTTGGGCTCTTCAGAATAAACGAACGAATGAACACTTTAGATTCTGTAGAGACGTCTGAAGAATGTTGAAGGCAGACTGTGATCCTGATGTAGCCTGAATTGAAGAGGGGACAAATGCAGACAAAACTGTGTCATCCACATAGAAACAGATACAGTCAACACCGCCGTGTTATACAGATGTAAGTTAGACATGTTTTTTTGCACTAAGTACCAATACTGCTGTCTAATAGAGGCCATCAGTAATGTTTGTTGGGTTTGTAGTGATTTGGTAACGCCAACAGTAATGCGAGTACTAGCGTTAGCATTCTCTAGATAGCTAACTTGCTCCTAGCTACAGCAGCGCATTTAATCAGCACTGACATTGTGGCATAAGTTTAGTTTCTGTGTGATCGATGCTCCACCGATTGTTTGCAATTCACCATTTCAAAAAGAAGAAGAAGAAGTGGTTAAAAATCAATCCATTAGCACTTCTGGTAAGTGCAAAATGGCAGTGCGTGATTTGAGACAACACTACAGGAAGAACACACTCAACATGTCTCACTGTGCAGTCAAATACTGAGCTTTAAAAACACAACATATACAGAAATATAGTATAAAAGAGAAAATATATACATGATAATATGTGCAAAAATGAAAAGTGAATTTTTTAATTTTCTGATCTTTGAATCAATAACCAGCCTGCATTTATCTGCAGCTTTTATGTGAATTTTGGTAGCATTCACACCAACAAACTGCTGACTCTGCACTCTGTAATGCACCAAAAATAACTTCAACAGCACCGTAAGTGACCGCAGATAACCCTGGGAAAAGATGATTTCACATGACGGCAGCAGAATGAGACAGAAGATGAAGGAAGGTGAAAGCCTTCCCTCTGTCGCTCTGTGAGCTGCGGTTCAAACCAGAAAACCAGAAGCCGTCAGCGGCAGCAGAAACTTCAGAGGGGAAACCCCGCCCGCTGCTTCCGTCTCTCTGTGGGAACATGAAGGTCACGTGACTGTATCAGCTCTGTCACTGTGACTCCGTGACGTCCTCCCATGATGGAAGTGATGCCTGCTGACGGCTGTCACCCGCGCGGCGTCTCAACAGTTAAACCCACGTGAGGTTTTAAAGGTCAAAACCAACACTGACTGATGTGAGTGTGATGATATGAATAGCTTGAATTAATATTTATGTTTTCATACAAAGAAGTAAAGTTCTCTGACTCCAGAAGAACAGTCCGACATTTTTTGTTTTGTGTGTTTTTCTGTTGTTGTTGGTTCATTCTTGGCTGGTGTCTGCCCGCACGCTGCCATATTTATGATGAAGCTGTGGAAAGGGTCACCTCATACATTTAGGGCACTTTCTGATGAACGTCTTAAATGTTGACGTGAGCCCTCTCTGTAAACTAAGTTTCTCTCCCATCCCATCAGTCTTTTATTGAGAGTCTTTGTGTTTTTCATTTACCAACCTGCAGTACGACACGTCCGGTGTGTGTTAGGGGCGGCCCTTGACACCTGTCACATGATGCGTTGCGCTGCGGTGGCACTGGTGTGTTTTCAGCTTTACTTTCCTCCATCTACATAGTTTTAACTGAGAGCCAACCACAGAGTGGACAGTCTGCTTCCTGTTTGCACCTTTCAGCAGGTGCATGCTCAGTGTACGTGAAAGGTACGTGAGGTGTGTTAATATGGACAGAGGTGATTCCTGATACGCCGCTAAAACACTTGCGTGTACGGAGCTGATGTTTGGTGAAATGTGAGGCTGTGATTCGCACAGAATCCACTCAGTGTTGGAACATGAAGAGAAATATAGAGTCTGAGATTAAAATAGAGACAAACAGAGAGCAGGCTTCAGATCCTTCACTAGATAAATATGTAGCAGCAGCAGGAGGAGGAGGAGGAGGAGTGAACACCACCACAACACGTCGGTCGTGCTCTAAGAACATCTTCCTCCTCCTCCTCCTCCTCCTCCTCCTCCTCTCTGCTGTATCAGTGCAATTCCCACACTCTCCTCTCTGAGTGTGTCTGTAACATTAAACAGTATGAAAGCCAAAACACACACACACACACACACACACACACACACACACACACACACACACACACACACACACAGTATGTGTGACCTATACAGGGTGACATCACACTGAGTCATCAGCATTAGGTAACAGCCTCAGTTGAACATGACCATGATGATGATGAAGCTGATATTGATGAAGGTGCATCATGGGAGAAAAACTCAATATTGTTTACTGTGTGCTTTTTTTTGGCACATCTCTGCTCTGTAAAGCGTCTCTTTATAAATCTGATGTATTATTATCATCATTATTATCATTATTCAGTGTATAAAGTAACTAAGTACTTTACTCTGGTGTACTTCAGTACTTGAAATGACTTCTGTACTCTCACTTAAGTAACGTTTTGACTTGACATGAAGTATTGTTAGACCAAGGTATTTGTACGTTTACTTAAAGTATCCGAGTACTTCATCTGCCTGTGAAGACTTCCTGTCTGAGCACACAGAGTCTGAGCATGTGTATTAAAGGGGCAGTCCAACAGACTGTCCTCTGTCCTTCCTTTGGAGACGGACAAGGAGACAGACAAACACCCGTCCACGAGCTGCATGGTGTACAGTGTGTATGTTCCCACAATGCATCAGGAACTGAGCACGCCGGAGGCTGCAGCTCGACCACAGACAAAACAGGTTTTCTGTTTGGTAATGCTGAAAAACACAACGTGACCAAAACATCATGACGAAATAAATTACAACAAAATAATACAAATACAAATAAATAGAACAACTACATGAATAATAATAATAATAATAATAATAATAATGATAATAAAAGTGTAATAATATATATATATATAGATAGATAGATATATATTTATATATTGGATTCATGAGGCAGTAATGATGATGCAGTTGTTTCCAGTGAGCAGATGCAAACTTAACCTCAGTGCTTCTCCTCATCTCTTATTTTGTGAGTGACAATAATGTGTGAAACTTTGGGCTCGTGGGTAAAGTTAAAGTTGCGTCTGTGTTGTGATAAAGAAATAAAGAAAATAAACTTTATAATCAGAATGCCGCAGGTCTCGAGTGGACCTTGAGCTGTTTCCAACACGAGTCTGTTTCTCTGGAAGCTTCCTGACAGCATCCTCTGATGAAACGTGCCCTGATCAGCTCTCTGATGGAGGCTGCTGGGTGTTTTATGAGGATCTGATTAGCAGCAGCAGCAGCACTTAACAGCTCATGTTACTGCAGAGTTTAGTCAGCGCGTCGATGAGCTCAGAGCTGCTCATCGTCCCATCACACACATTAAACGTTGTGATTCAACCTGAGCTGCAGAGACATTAAACCCTCCTGCAGCGTGAGCACGTCAGGGAGTGACCTCTGTGTGTGTTTGCACACTGATAAAGGTCAGAACACAGTGTCCTTACTGACACATCCACTGTTTGATTTGCATATTCGCATGTTTAATTTCCTCCTTCGATTATGAGCTGAGGATGTTTTCACAGTGACTCATGTTGTTACGTGGCTCAACCCTCTGCAGCTGCCAGTAAAATGGTTTCTTTCATCTGCGTACAAACAGAATTGTGACGAAGAGGCTGAAAGCTGCAGAGCTGCTGCCGGATGAATGTAACATCCAGCTGCAGCTTTCAGCCCCTTTGAGCTCCTGGTTTTGGTTTTTGCAGCACATTTATTTAGTAACTGTCAAGTGCACAATTATAATCTTAATGTCAGATCAAAGGATTCCTCCAAAAGTGTTGAATGTGTACAAAAAGAAAATCATGCAAGTAAAACCTGAGAATCTGAGACATAAAATGGAGCAGCTTAGGTCAAATATGGAGATAAAAACACAACATACATAAAATAATACAGATGTGTGGTGGACAGTAAATGAACTGTAATGTCAACATTATATTAAATGTATATGTGTCATGAGAAGAGATAAATACATACATATAAACAGTCACAGAGATGTAAACAGGTGGTAAAACAGTCAGCACAAGTGTTTCCTGTCTGTTCAGGCTGTTTCCAGCCAAGCTGGTCTCAAACACTGTTGGTATGTTTTCCTATGAAAATGAATGCACCTAAATTCATGCATAACCCACGTCTTGTGGAAGGCTGGATCACGACTAATGTGCTGATGGGAGTAAAGAAGGACGTGGTCCTGAGTGGCCCCTGTAAGGAGGTAGGTTGGGATGGTGCATGGATCACAAAGCACTGGTGACCGGTGTTCAGGACCGTGTGAACGCTGAGACATTTCAAGGTACGTCCCCACCATCTTTCTTTTCCTGACGCCTTGTTTCCACCTGTGACTGGTGTCTGTAGATCTGTAAATACACGGATGATGTGTCCAACGCAAGGAAGTGCATTTCTTTACCGATGTATAGAAACTACCTGCAGCTGTGGGGGAGGGGCTACTTTTCGCCATCCAGTGGTTTGGAACATTACCGAGACAAAAACAGGACAAATACTGCATGACAACAAACACCATAAAACTTCAATTAAAAGCCTCGTCCCAGTTAAAGGCCCAGTCTCCTTTAGTAGCCCAGTGTGGCTACACATTGTGACAAATAAAGGCCTGTCTCAATCAGAGGCCTGGTCTGGTTGCCAAGCAGTTTGTTTCTGTTGGACGTATAAAAGCAGGCTATTGGCTACCTCAGATTATGTTTCCATTCCTGGATAAGGTTATTCATCTTCCTTCAGTCCTCACATCAAAAGAATCAAAAGGGTTTTGCATAATATTGAATTCAAGTTATGTGGATTGTTTTAACAGGATGAAGAGCTGTTGTGTCGTGTGCCGGGTGCCGTAACTCCCTCTGATGCTCTGTCTGTCAGAGTTAGATCAAATGAATGATTCATAATTGATATATTATATGAAGCCTCATTTTTAAGCAGGTAATATTCACACTGTTTCAGATAAAGACTTTGTCGTATTTCCTGATCTTTGCTGAGCAACAGTTTTGTGTAAAATGAATTAAAGGCCTGTCCCAAATATAGGCCCGTTGAGCTCAGTGATTTAGGCAAGTGACAGCCCGGGCTACTGACTGAAGTTTTATGTTGAGTGAAGATGTTGACCTGACAGGTGCGTGGCATGTCTTGTGAAATATTTTATTAAAAAGATGTATGAACGGCTGAACGAGTCATGATGACGATCTGACTGTATATAATGTATAACCATATTTTAGCATAATATCATTACTCAGATTCACGATGTGTTAAAACCACATGAAACAAGTTTTTTTTTAAATCAGACAAACTCATCTGACAAACAACAGGCAACAGAATTTAAGGAAGCAGCCTGTTAGCTGATCTAGCACGCTGGCATACGCTTACATTTTTTGAATGTACTCGACATTCTGGACCGAAACATTACGGAGGGGAGGAGTTTCACAGGTACATCGGATATCATGGAGATTACCAGGGGAGTGAATAAACTTCTGGTTGACTCGTCCTCGTGGAAACAAGGTGTAAACCTGACCACAGAAACTTTGTGTTAAATACGTAACATTATGTCAAGGACATAACGTCATTTGTGGGGCTCCCATTTGTAGGATATCATGTGAATTAGAGTTGTATGAGGACAGGTTGTTCCAGCAGCTGTTTTCAAAATGAATAAAATAAGAATGAGGGAGGGACCTCAGTGAAACAGCCCTTTAAAACTGGGCCTCCTGTGGACGGCTGCAGGAGATCGTTGTTTAAATAGATCTACAGTAAGAACTATGGTAACTACAGCATTCAGAATATTTTCCCCGTTATGGCCACGTGAGATCATTGTTTGCAGAATATTGATCTAAACAGCAACATTCATTCTTTTTGCAGCAGAAAGCGAAGGCTTCTGTCGTCTGCGTCATCATGTTGCAATGACATCATTGTGTTACATAACGTGTGGTGCAAAACCACTTGAAAACGATGGGTGGCACCAGAGGAATGAATTATTAATCTATTACGACGCCTCTGCACACTGAGCATATCTCAAAAACGACATCCATCGTTCAGATGAAATCTTTGGGTGTTTTTATTTGGTTGCACCACCCGGATCACCGTGTCCTGACTGACACATCAACTGTTTGATTTGCATATTTACATGTTTAATTTCCGCCCTCAGTTCTGAGCTGAGGATGTTTTCACAGTGACTCATGTTGTTACATGTCTTAACAGCCGACAATCAATTAATTTCTTCTGTGCACAAACGCAAACATGACGAGGAGGATAAAACCTGCAGAGCCGCTGCCAGATGGACGTAACATTCAGCTGCAGCTCTGCAGCTTTCAGCCTCTTTTAGCTCCTAGTTTTGGTTCTTGCAACACATTTATTTAATAATTGTCAAAAGCGAAACATTCATAATCTCAGGCACCATTTAATATGTATAAAAAGAAAATCATGCAACTAAAATCCTGCTGCTGACAATTTTGGGATTGTGTATCAGATGGGCTGATCAAACATCAAGAGGGGAGGCTCCTTGCTTTCACGCTGCTCTCTGGTACAGGAAGCTGCAGACCCAGATCCAGGGTGAGTCTGAGTGAGACTGATGCAGCTGCCTGGAGGAATAGAAGCTTTGCCTGGTAAGGCTCTGAGATCACATTGGCCTCTGCCATCTGCTCAGACCCTCACAGCATCTTATGATATAGTCTCTGACTTTTGTTTGTGTCTGCAGCAAGTGCTGTTGCACATTTCCAGTCCATTGTTAGCATAGTTAGCACGTGTTAGCTCCAATCTGACTTGTTTACGTGAATGTCACTGTCACCCTAAATGTCCCGCTGAACCCTGTTCAAACTCTCAAACTCTGTATGGAACAAAGAAATGAACTGTTGAGTATTCATATTGAGCAGCCAGCGTGAAGACAGGTAGTAAAGACTTCCTGTCTGGTTCAGTCTCAGTGTTTCCAGCTGCTGTCTTCAGAATAAGTAAAAGAAGAAAGAGGACGTGACCTCAGTGAAACAGCCTCTTACATTGTAATGACCCTGTGACCTTTTCCTCTAGCGCCACCCTCAGGACAAACTTCAACTTTTAGCTCCACCTGTTCTGCAGATACCACAAACACATGAAAACAACATGACGGTTCAACACGAGAGTGCGTGAAGAGAGCAGGAATGTGAAGCAGCTGCAGAGCAAAGTGAAACCAGACAAGCCTGTCAGAGGAACTGAAGTGACTTCCACTTATTGAACTTGACTGACCTGCCTGAGAGCAACATTCCCAGTTCAGTTATCGTCTCACCGCAGGAAAGTCTGTACATGTCGACGGATACCTGGAGTTCATGTATCCAGAATAACGAGCCCTAAATATAATATGAAGCTGACAGAGATGAGGAAACTTCCTAAAAAATATACACTGTGGTGCTTAGCCCTGAATAAATGGAACATTTTATTATTGTTACTGTCATGGCATCTCTTTGCACAGTGTGTGTTACAGTTGGAAGCTCTGACGGTCGGTCACACAGCTGCAGGAAATACTGTTCACTTCTACTGAAACAGCAGCTGATGCTAAAAATAGACCTGAGAGCAGCAGTCAAACACTCACAGACACTTAAACACACTCTCACTGTTCATAGCTTCATACGGGGGGGGGGGTAAATATCCTCATTATCATCATGCTACTGATTTCCAGGTGATGCAGATGTGATGTTTTGGACGTTCAGCGAAGCGTCTGTCCTGAGCGTCTCCATGTAAGGACAGACAGCAGCTGGAATTGTGTTGTGTCTCGTGGACGACATGCTCAGCATTGTCTGCATTCTGTGGTGGGAGGAAAAGTCCGGCCGAGGTGTTTATCATTCCCAGGAAGCAGCGAGCCGCTTCAGCTCCGTCTCACACGATGACACCACGTCTGGACGCTTGGTAGCTTCTGAGCTGCTCAGACTGAGCGTCACACACACAGAGCTCTGACTGTCTGGCCGGTGTCTGTTGAAGTCAAACTCAGGTTGACAGTCTGGAGGACGCTGTGTAACCGAGCTGCAGGACGTCTCTGCTTCAGAGGTTAAAAATATTTCTGGTATGTGGATGTTTTCGGAGGAGAGAGATGTTCTCTCTGTGATCTTTCCTGTGATTGTCTGACTCATCTCTGTTGGACAGACACTCTGTTGGACGGACTGGGACACTGTGTAATCCAGTCAGGAAAGTAAACCAGAGGAACATGTCTCTGTGGTTTCCTGCAGATGCTTCTGGTTTTGGCTCGGCGCTCAGCACACGCCGCTCCGTCACCTGAAGGTTCATAGCCTGCAGACGTGTCATCACACAGGAATGTAACTGCAACGCCACCCGAAATAACTCCACAGACAGACACCACTACACCACCTCACCACTACACCACCTCATCATCTCACCATACTGTGAGGAATGGGACGAGGGTCACATGACTCAGGATGGAAAATTAACTGTATATAAAGTCAATGCAAAGTCACGAGGATGTGTGTCCATCTGAGCTGAATATGAGTGGAAAGACTGCAGTTATCCTGCAGCGTCCTGATGCAGAGAGACGAGAAAGAAGCTGAAGTGACACGAACCTGAACCTCAGCCGTCCTCTGCAGAAAGAGACACGTATTGCAAATATCAAAGACCCAGCTTTTTTTCAGTTTGCATTCACACAGATAACAGGAACACTCAAGTGACGTAGCTGAAAACACACCAGCATCACCATGGCACGTCGCGTCATGTGACGCGCGTCACACACCAGGCGCGTCGCCCTGCAGCTCGTCAACAGATACCAGAGCCAATCTCCAGAGCTGTGACTCAACAGGAAGTATCTTTTGACCGTGGTCTTTATAATGACACGATCGTGGGTCGTTCCACTCGTGATATTTCTCGACATCAACAACGAGTCTCTCCTCATCCATTCTTCATCACACACAAGACACAGCAACAGATACATCCATGGTGAGGAGAGGAGTCGAGCTGCTACAGGAGCTGGTCTGTACAAGCAGAGTGTGAGTGTGAGAAATTAAATTCATTCTGGGGCAGAGAGGATGGAAACAGGACAGTGGCGTCAAGTGCTGCAGTCTAGCTGCCGCCTGTGTGGAGCTGTACGTCGAAAATAACAGGGGCAATAAAGAATTACAGTTGTTGGTATTGTGTTGGTTAATGTGTTTGACCAGTCATCATACACCTATGTTACCATGGTTTGTCTCTCTGAGGTCATTTTGTGTCTCTTTGCATCTCTTGTGGTCAGTCTGAGTCTCTGCTCCATAATCTGAGTGACATTTTGCAAATGAATTCCAGGGGGGCCCCGATCAGCAGCACAAGGTAGCTACCATGGGCCCCAGTGCACACTAGTTACTAGTTATAAGGTGCACACACACATACACACACACACACACACACACACACCAATGGCAGCTGTTTGTTAAGAAGCCCAATGAATCTAATTCTGTTGGTTTCTCTCTCGTTGTTTCTTACGGCTGCTTTTCTGTTTTGAAGTCCTGACTGCTCACTGGACTTCAGACGAGCTCGTTCAGACATATTTTGCGTCTGAACTCTCTCCTGTCTCGTATCGTCCTCAGAATCAGAATCAGAACTCCTTTCATTGCCATTGCATCATTAAAAACCACAACGAAGTTGGGAGTGCTGCTCCCGTGAGGTGCTGACAGTTACAACCACATCCTCCCGACATTCAACCATCCAGTCCTCACACTAATCAATAACAAAACTACACATAGTGACTCTGTGCATATTGCACATATCGTGTAGTAGATTGATTATTAATATTGCACATAATGTGTAATAATGACGCCCATAAAAAAGTTCATTCTGTGTATCTGAATTTGTTCAATGTCCTTACTGCTGTGGGGAAAGCTGTTTCAGTCTGCTTGTGCTGTTCTGAATGACCTGTAGAGCTTTCCAGAGGGCAGTGAATCAAACAGATGGTATCCTGGGTGAGGACAGTCTTTGACGATGGCTGAGCGGGTGTTAGCAACCACTTCCAGGGAAGGGAGAGCACAGCTGATGATTTTTCGTGCTGTGTTTATGACCCTCTGCAGGGCCTGTCTGTCTGCTGCAGTACAGTCAGACACCAGGATACTTTCTGTTCAACAGCCTCAGGACGTGCATGCATTACTGAGGTTCTTTGACAGCAGCCGAGGGGTTAACAGACCGGGTGAGGTTCGCAGTGATGGGGATATTTCAGCGCTGTCCACATGGTCATCGTCTATAAACAGGACAGTCACATGATCAACATCAACATATATGTTACCATCAATCATCATGACCGACCTGTATGTGACCAAATATCAACAAAAACAAGAAATCATTCATTCAACTCAATAGTTTTTTTTACTTTATTTATACTTTTTATAGCTTCTGTAGAATAAGCATCTCATGTGTTACAGACTGTTACTGACTGAAAATCATGAGAGATGGGCTTGCATTTTTGAGGGCATTTTAAGTTAAGGTGTAGGTGTAGTTAAGAGATGGCAGTCTTGTCCCACCCCGCAGGCCCCAGTGCAACTGCCTGCACTGTCTGTATTTACGGCCCTTCCCCTGACACTTTGGGCCCCTGTGTCTGTGACTGGGAGGCAAAGGAAAGCCGTCTCAATCTGTCGCTCTTTGACTTCAAACCATAAAATAGAGTTTGAAGCTGATTCCTCATCAGTAAACTGAGCTGCTGCTGTCTGGTAACATCATACTAAGGAAAGCAGCGAGACATGAACAGACACTCTTTGCAGTGTGGACACCACTGATGGAACGATGTGCAGCTGTGTGTGCTGGGATCAGACCAGGTCAGATAAACGTGTTGGTTCTGTTTCAGGCTGGATGCTTTGGTTTCAGATGTGCAGCTCATGATGTGATTGGAGCTCAGCCTCTGCTTTATGTGCATATTTTAGTTCCCATGGCTACAGTCAGAGTTGAATCAATGTTTTTCCTCAGAGCTCGTGTGTCAGTGATTGTCCACTGAGATCTCACTGAGTCAGCTGTGAGGAATAAAATCCCTCCAAAGGTTTCACGCATCCAAAAGTGATGTTATTATTTTGTGCAAAGACATTTCTCTGAGCTCCTCTCTGCAGCCTTCCTGTCAGTTTGCAGCGAGCTGTCCCGGCTGCACCTCTCTGCTCTCTCCTCACGCAGCAGGTAATTAAAGGTGGAACATAATGAGCAGAGTGGAGTCAGGTGTGTCAACACTGAGGAGGAGTCTGACTCCATTAAACATGTTGATAACATGTTGATGTTCCAGTGTCGTGTCAGAGGGAGGAGAAACCTGAGCTGCAGGATTCTCTGGAAACAGATCAGAGGTCAGCTGAGGACACAGGTGAGCTGCAGGGACTCACCTGGAGAACTGGAACAGCTGAATGTCCTCAGACACTCTCAGTATGTCAGGAATGTTCTTCGGTTGATGCTTCACTGTTCACACGTGAACTCAGCTGAACTCTCTGGGCGGCTCCTCCTCCTCCTCCTCCTCCTCCTCCTCCTCCTCTTCTCTCCCCTCTCAGCCGTCTGCTGTCATCTCGTCTCTGCGTCTGTTTCCATGCTGCTGCTTTTCTGAGCCATTTCAGGTCGCGCATTAAAACTGGTGGAAAAACAACTGGAGAGTGTGTGTTTCCTGTGTGAGCTGTAAAGTGGTTATGAGGACAAAGCTGAAGACTAAAACACCACAGTGTGGAGACAGACTGGAGATGGAGGACAGAGGGACATGCAAAGCTTAAAGGCTGAAATTATGTGTGACCTGCTGTAACGTGCACTGTTCATATGTTTACTCACTGTGTGGAATATATTTTTACCCTGTGAATGTACATATCTACATATATGTATGTATCCACAGCTTTTTGAGGGTTAACATTGGGCGCCCGACCTGGTGCAGGACCCTTGCATACACACAAACATGTAAATGAAGAATTGGCGCTGTGTGTATAAAGTGTGTAAAGGTCAGAGTATGTCAACACATGCTGCAGCTTGGGGTTTTTTTTTTATTTTACTTTATACACTCTATTAATCCTGCAAGAGGAAATTCAAGGTTTTCACTCTGTTGTCAGATACACACAGGTCTGCATACACACAGATGCACAAACGGGACTCAGTGTTGAATTCAGATTCAACACTGAGTCACTGCAGAACTCTTAAATATGCCTGGAGCAGAAGAAATGAAACTTGATATGAGGTTTTTATCTAACTCTTTGCTTCCTCTCTCCTCCTCTTGTTTGTGGCCTTCTGCTCTCTTCTCCCATGACGACCTCCTTCTCCTCCCCCTCCGTCCTGACACAGGATTCCAGCTGAGGAGGAAGTTTTCCTGCTCTGTTAGCGGGAATCAAACAAACGGCCGGGTGGAGACGACAGCGAGGGAGGAGTGTTTGTGAAGAATATGAAGAGAGGGAGGCTCACAGAGACGTTTGTGACCGTTAGGAAATGATTTCAGCCTGCAGACCTCTGAGGGGAATTCAGCTGAAAAATATCAGCAGCAGACTCCTCCCCCCTCCAGTGTGTGGACGGAGTCCAGGACTAACTGACTGTGTCTGGCCGGACTATCGGACCAATATCCCAAACACACACACTGATCTCAGTTCAGTTTGTTCTGGACTTCACAGAAACACAAACACAAGAATTCAAATGGAGAAAACAATCATTGATCTTTGAAACGAGATGCTGCTGCTGATGATGATGATGATGGTGATGGGAAGGGGGGGGCCGGGCTCTGCAGGAGGTCACAGCAGGAGTCAGAGTGTGGGAACAGGACACACACACACACACACACACACACACAGTCAGAGGTGTGAAGTCCAGCTCTGGGCTCGTGCTGCGTTCAGGTGCTGCTGTAGCTGTTAGTTTTAGCACTTTATGTGTTTCTCCAGTCGCTGCTCTCACCCACCTGCTGCTCACTGGTTTTACTGGGAGACACTGCCAGTGCTACTGGTGCTACTGGCTACAGCTGCTGTAACTGACTCCAGATCAGGTACCAACACTGGCCCAGTGATGATCCCAGTGCTGCTGACCGGACACATCTGAGCCAGAACTGTGCCGAGTGGGCCGACGTTTACCCGAAGTCGACTCTGTGAAATCAGCTGTTGTAGTGGACGCCAGGTCACATGACCCACCATGATGCAATCAGATGTGTGTGTGTGTGTGTGTTTTGGAGGTGTGAAGCTGCAGGAGGACAGTGTGAGAACTTCATGCCTGGCCTGTTCCTCATCAGCGGGGGGGTCAGAGGTCACACGGCCTCGTTTTCATTTATCACCTCATTTAATGACGTACACACACATACACACACACTCTGACCTGCTCCGAACCCTGTCAGTCACACTCGAGGTGTGTGAGACGACACACTGCCGACCAGAAGCCACATCAGTGTGTTTTGGTTAGTGTGTAATCAGCTGAACATCAGATGGGTGTGTCCTGTTCCCTCAGAGTGAGACGTTTATATCTCCACAGGGAGCAGCTCCTCGTCTACAGAGATCACCATGTTGCACCGCCATGTTTCTACAGTAGCCCAGAGGAGACAAACCAAACTCTGACTCTAGATGGAGACATTCATGTGTTCATAATCAGCAGCGGCCCAAAGCAGAGCTTGATTGTCTTTAACATGTTCAGGGACAGTGTGTCAGGTCATGCTCATTACATGCATTGTGTCTTTTCAAAATAAACTTATAACGTGGGTTAAACACTGTTTTCAGCTTTATTTTCTTAAGTTCAGGTAACAACAGCACATGGTTAGGAAGAACATGATGATTTGGGTTAAAATAAATGCACTTGTTACCAGGTGATGTCATGTCCTGTGGTGCATCATGTGACATACATCAGTAGCGTAGCGTGCTACATGTGCTAGCACACTATATTATTATTACTGAAATAACTGGACTGACTTTTGTTTCACACAGAAAACAAACACAGAAACCTCCTGAACACTGAAGGAATCCTAACCGGGAGAAGTTTCAGATGGATGTAATCTGTAATCTGTAATCTGTAATCCTCACTGATAGACGACACTGAATCCTCCTGACTCTGACACACTGAGCTTTAAATGTTTTTGTCTACAATGTTTCTTGACAGTTCCAGCGCTGACTTTTATCTTTTCTCTTCTGTGTTCATTATCTGCACCAAAACACTGATGAGCCAAACTCTTTGAGAGCAACACGATCATAAACCTGATGTTGAGTCTGAATGTGCAGACAGTTACTGAGCAACAGCCTGAGCGTGATGAGATGATGATGTGCTGAAAAGAAGACTGAAAGTTTCAGGGAAACACTGATGGAAGCAGTCGTGACACAGATTTCTGTAAAGACGTGTTCATACTGTGAGAAGCTTCAGTGTGTTTCTCTGAAACACAGTAAAATCTTTTTTTGTTTTATCAGTTTTAATTAAGTAACTTAATTTAATCAAATGAAGAAAAAAAATCAGTTTTACTTATTAAAATAAGGTCTTTCCTGACCTCAAAATTAAGCAAGATAAAAAACATTGCACACAATAATAGTAAATAATGATAACAATAGTAAATATAGTCAAGTCGTCCAGGGCCTCAAAGTAAAGATAAAAAAAATAAGAAAAAATGAAACTGAAAACACAATGGTAAAATCAAATCAAATGATAATAATCATTCTCAAATCTCAACAAAATAGATAGTGGGAATAAAATAAATTGATGATGTTAAATATAAAAAAATGATTTTAAGTGTGAGGAAAAAAATCAGCTAAAGCAAATAAATCTTAACACTCATGATTTCAGTAAAAACATAAAGAGCTTCTTTTATGATTTTAAAGACACAGTGATGATTTCTGATGATGATGATGATGATGATGATGATGATGATGCTAACAGTCTGTCAGCTTCAGATCATACATAATGAAATGATCAGCTCTGGCCTCTCACCACACTGAAGATGTTTCCTCTTCTATAACCTGTGACTCACCTCAGCTCCTCAATACACACTCAGCTGATTAACATCAGACGGCTCATTAACACGCTCACTAACAGCCTCTCGTTATCTCGTCATGATCAACATCAGCTGACTGTTTGTGACCTGCAGCACCTGAAACACTCACCAACACCTCAGTCACCTCAGGAGAACTCAAACTGTGACTTCTCTAACTGAGTTCCACATACAGAAGTACCGCTGTGTAAAAATACTCCATTACACATAAAAGTCCTGGGTGCAGGTTGGCTCTGGTGCTGATCTTTACGGGTATGGGCGGGTGCAGGTTTCCTGAAGTGGATCCACACAGGACTCTGACTTGAAGGACCATATAATTGTATTTCAGTACTTACAGTAAATGTACTCGGTTAAATTCCACCAGTGTTGAGTTCACTGTCTGAGAGTTCAGTGGTTGTTCCCAGTTGTTGGAGCGTCTGTTTTGACCATCAGAGCTGCAGTTATTCTCTCTGCTCCAGTTCCCGCTCCTGTTCTCTGTCCCTGCTGCCGATTGGTCACCCACTGGGTCTTCTGGGAAACACAAACCTCCCACAATGCACCTCTGTCCCAGCAGTTTACCACTGATGTGGCGATGAAGAAGGTCAGCGGGCTGAACCACAGAGGTCTCTGTCGTCAGTTTTCAGCCTGTGTTTCCCTGAAGTTCAGCTCTTCCTGCAGATATAAAAAGACTTCACACACACTTTGCACTGAGCACACGAGGAGAGACGCTCCATCTGACGAAAGCCTCTGCTGAATCATGCTTGACCTGCTTTTTAAAACTGCAGGAGTTATGTGTTGTTTTCATGTGCAGACGTGATTTATCCCAAGTGCAGGAACCAAAGAAACACGCACACACACACACACACACACACACACACAC
>JAPZEB010060365.1:0-18557 GCA_029783705.1 Chaetodon striatus
ATATTATATTTATATATTTATAGAAAGGTCAAAGTTTTTATTTGATTTTTACGTGTTGTGATCAAAGAGTTGTTTATTTTATTATAAGAATAAACAGCAATAAGTGATTTAAAAATGGCCTTCACAAGGTTAAAGCATGTGTGTGTCTTTCTGTACATAGCAGGACTGTGTGTGTTTGTGTGTGTGTGTGTGTGTGTGTGTGAGGCAGAGGGGGGTTGGTGTTGCTCCACATTCCTCCTGATTTCTTTTTTTTTTTATGTCCATTAGTTGAGTCAACATTTAGATTTCATGTTCAGATTCTTTCCTGTATTCATATAAAAATATGCAATCCTGCGTAGATATATAATCATATACGTACACATATTTTTCAGTATTCTTTCACTTAATAGATGATTTGATTTTAAATAAATTTACACATATTTCTTAACAAAATTCCATTCAATTTTCATAAACTGTGTAAACATTTATGAATGTACGGTATAAGATTTAAAATTTATATCTATGTATAAAAGGTTTTCTGTCACATCATAAAATCCATTTTTGCTACACGTTATTTATTTTCCATCAAATGTTTTGAACTGCAGACAGAACCACAAATTAGAGCTGCAGCTGTGAAGGAATTGTGATTTATATTTCTTCTAAAACGCATGATTTTATCGCCTCAAACCCACCTGCAAAACAATTAGCAGGTTTGGACGGGAGGTGAGTTTGAAAAAATCATTGTTTTTGTATTAATAATCATTTTATCGCCACAAATAATACCAGACAATTATTCATACAAAAATTAGTTAGTAAAATAAATCCAATTATGGCTGTAAAATAAATTTAATTTTCATTTTTTACATCTTTTTGTGTCGGTGGCCTTTGTAAAAAATTATTTCTAGCTCCACAAGTTTAAATTTTGTCATCTGTACGCTGCAGACTGACATTAATTTAATTATTTAATTAAGGGATTTTTATTTTTGTCAGATTCCTGCAGAGTTTGCAACACTGCTCGTGTCTGCAGTTGTACGAGTTTCTTAAAGATAAATAAGAAGCTGTAACTTTCCTGTTAAAGTGTGTTTATTGTCTCCAAAGAGAACTGACTCCATGTCTGCAGTGTGCGAAGCGTCAGGCTCCACCCACTGAGACAACAGAAAAAAAACTCACATTAACAAACATGACGGAGGAGGAAAATATTTCAGATGAAATCTGGTTACTGCAGTAAAAGGTTAAATTAGCATTTCAGTGATTTTTATGGCGTTTGTGTATTTTTTCATTTTCATTTCAGCATTTTGAAAAGTCAATACCTGGAACATTTTGGCATAAAAGTGGTCAAAATTTCCTCCCAAAAAAACTATGAATCTTTAAACTCTGTAAAGAAATCTACAGACACATTTTCATTAACTTCAAAATAAAGTCACCAAAAAAGCTAACAGTTAAAATCATTAAAAGACGTAAAATCAGGTGTCGTGATTGAGGTTTTGTTTGGGATGAAAATACATTTCATTAGAGGTGAATGACAATCTGAACGTAATAATCTCAGTCACATTCATTTTAAGCTACTGCAACAACACCGTGCTGCATTCACTGACTGTTAGCAGGGTAGGAAATACCCACATTATCATACATTTAGTTCAGCAGTTAACCGTTTATTTACAGTCCTGTTCTGCTGTTTTAAACCTCTCTAAACGATAAAAGGTGGAAAACTAAATAACTTTTATTACATAGTGAATTCCCTGCATTGATTACTGACACTCAGTCGTTCACTGCCTGTTACTGTGTTTGTCTTTCGTTCCAGCTGCTCTGAAAACAGATTTACAAACTGGACAGATGCCACATGTTTGAGAGAACTTCATTCCTGAGAAGGTAAGAGTCATATGATTCAGGAAGCTTCGACAACAAACTGCTTTCAGTCAAATCCCACCCTCACCCAGCAGGCAGATACTTTCTGATAACAGCAGAATTTGAGATTTACAGCTGGATTAAATGGCTGAATTATAATCTGCATATACGGTGTCCGAACCTTGAAGAGATTTCCTACCAGTGAACCTTTTATTTTATTCACAGATGGTCCATTTTAGAACACGTGAAGATATTTTAAGCCCCAGAAAGTTTGTTTACTTCACTCACATGAAGATAAACTCTAAAAACATCTGAAACTAATCTTGCTGCTTCTAAAACAAGTTGACTAATTTCATTTTTATGGCTTTTTTCATTGAATAGAAACAGATTTAGAGACTTGATAGTGAATATTTTAGCTCGTTAGTTTTTCTGTTTCTTCCCAATTTTTCTCAACAAGGCACAGCAGAGTTAAAATGAGGCAGAAATCTTCACTTGCATCAAGTTAACACCTGCTCAGCTAGAAACAAAAACTCCCATGCAAACAATTAAAATGATCCTCACACATGATGACAGAAAACTAAATGTCTGTTGCAGCGTGTTTTGAGAAGCACACAGTAGATGTGTGGTCTTACCAGTAATCCTGCTCCTGTCCTCTTTCACCTCCTCTCCTCCTCTGGACTTTCACATCTTTGAAAAGCAGCACATTCATCCGGGTGTTTACAGCTCTGCAGACGTCAATCATAAACAACAACAACGTGGAGATTACATGATGTGACACAGGCTGTCAGCGTCTGTGTGCTTGTTGTTAATGATGATGAGCTCAACCTGAAGTGTGTCTGCACTCCTGCTGCTCCTCACAGCCTGTTGGTGATGTTTTAACATGCAGAGTTCAGTGTTTTAACATCACGTTTATCCTGAAATAACATGAAGACGATAAAGGTTTTTCTGTAACGCTGCAAAGTGCAATGCATCTCTTTAAGTTTCTAATTTAAAATGACATTTATTTTGAACACCTGTGTGTATGCACATGTGTAAAAGAGCATACTTTTAACTTTCATGATCAGTTTTTAGTCATTGTTTCAGGTCTGTCTGTGTCTGAGAGCAAAAAAGTTTCCCTGCTGTTTTTTCTGTTTCCCGTTCACAGCTGTTCAGTCGCTCCCACTTTGGGGATTTGTCTTGTTTGGGCTAAAATTGAGGGATTATTTTTTTCCCTCTCCAGGTGGAAACCTCATGTGAACCCTCAGGCTTATGAAACCCTTTAAAAACCTGTTGTGTAATTTTAAAAAATACATCACCGTCACTGAGACGCTCAGAGTCACTCTGAATTCCTCAAAATACTGATACTGATTTGAGGTTTTCAGTCGTCGTTTTTCAGCCTAAATGTCTCAGACTTGCTACATATGATGTGAAAAAAGCGTGAGCTGCAGATATTTGAGGTATTCTCTGTCAGTGTTTGAATGAAACTCAAACTTTTATTTCCTGTTGTTGCTCCTCCAGCAGCCTGTGGCTTTGTACCTTCCAAAAACACAGTTTGATGTTCATTTTAAAGAGCCGACATTAAAAGGTGAGACTTTATAGATCAGGGAGGGAAAATTGAGACGATGCAACAACACAAACGAACAGAATTCAGCCTGTAAAGATGCTCCAGGACAGAACATTTAAAATTGAACACAGAATCCCGAAAGAAGTCTGATAAAGGCTTTTTTTATTATCATGAAGTGGGCGTTGAGCTCAAACTTCAGCGACTGAGCTGATGCTGCAGTCAGTCAGTCTGGTTACAGACGAGAGTTTTAATGTCACATGATGGTCTTAATTCAGTTTCAGAAGATTTAAGAAATGAAATAGTGCAAATTCAGAACACCGTGGGAAAACACAGACAGCTCACTGTAGTGGAAAAACCCAGCTGATGCAGTTTTAGTACGTTTTTAATAAAGTGGACGCAGACTGAGGAGATGTGTATCCTTACCAGCAGAGACAGGAGGGTGATGGTTTATATTTTCTGTGAAGCTTCAACAGAAAACAAATCCTGAATAAAAAGAACAAGAAAATGTGCCAGACGTTTACGAGCGTGAGCACACAGTCCGGACTGAAGCATCAGAGTCTGTCTGCTTTCTGTCTGATTTCCTTTATTTAGAAGGACAACACACTTTAATCAGCATCTCTGTAAACATGCCGGTGCTTCAAGTTTCAACTGCAGTTAAGCGTTCTCCGGCTTATGAGCCATGCAGAGCAACAGGAAACAGCAGAACATTATAATATTACATCCCCTCTGTAGTGTGTGTAGCCATGCAAGGCGATCTGAGGAAACAGCCCGAGGTGGGAGAGCAACTGAGATCTTTAAGGTATAAATAGCAACATAATAAACAAAGAAACTCAGCATTTAAATTCGTACTAAATAAATTAAAATGCACTTAAAGCATCAAAAATAAAAGTGTTCATCGTGTAAAACTTTAAAATATTATTTTGTTGTACTTGGAATAATGATTCATTCATGTGCACATGTGAGCAGCATTTTAATGTTGTCGACACAACTTGTTTCTTAGTTCAATCTACAACAATATATATTTTACAAACTGATGTTTTACATGTTAAAATAATAATCTAAAAAGTTAACAGGACAGTATTTCTCTCTAAAGGGAGATGTTCAAATAAAGTACAAATACTTCAAAATCATACAAACGGGACGCATTTCACACACACGCAGAGCAGCTTTAAGTTGTGAGACATAAAATAGAACGTTAACAACCGATAATATTAATTTTATTTTAACTTTCTTTTTCTTTCCAACACGTTCAGTGCACTCTCACAGTGCAGTCATTATGCTCACACACAGCACATGCATAAATGTCTTGGAAAAGAGTCAGTGGAGCTTTGGATCGTTCTCAGTGTCCATTTTGATGCCCACCATCCTCAGGTGTAAGGACAAAAAATCATTGCAGTGAACTACAAGTGTACACTGTACAAAAAAAATAATGAACAGGTCATATTATTAATGATATCTGAATAAACATGGTTTGAAAGTTTGTAAAATTGTAATATTAAACATGTAAACTCTGTAGGACAAAGTCATACAAAAACAGTTGCAACAATCTGAATATGTTTGTCATAAAATACTCGTTAACATGCACATACATTTAATATTTAATCAGGCACTCAAACAAGGTTTAGCTCCATGATTATTGTGACGAGCAGAATTAAAGTTAATGTAGCAAACCGACGATGAGCAGTCCTCTGGAGGTGCTCGTGTCAGCCGTGTGATGTGGTGCTAAGAAAAGTTTGGAGGACGAGAAACAGAAGATGTTAATAACAGAATAATGTGAAACTATTTTAATTATATCAACAGCAAGTGTGATTTTCTGCCCTGCAGGATCCAGGTTGGAGTTTCATGCTGTGACCTGAACTCATTATCTCAAGATGGACTCATCAAGTGTTTGACCTGTTTGAGTTTTTGGACGTTTAACAGCTCCTGCTTGAGTTCTCTAACAGTTTTTATTGTATGAAGATTGTAAATGATGTATTTACCAACATATTGAAGTCAAACCTGTTAGTCAGTGTCATATTATTAACTGTGACACTCAAACACACAGCTAAATAAAATAAAACAAACTATCTGAAACTGAGAAAATTCAAAATTCATTATCCAGATTTCAATACCTTTAAATAATTATTGTTTTTTATTTAGTCTTAACTTCAGACTGAACTTTCAGTAGTTGTGTTAAAAACTTTGAACAGTGTTTTCACAGTTTGATAACAAAGCTCTGAGGAGTTTCTCCCTGTTTGTGGTGATGCTGTCTCTCCTGGCTCGCAGCTTTAACCCTCATATGTTTGTCCACTCTTTCCTCCCCGTCCCGGTGTTGGTCGGAGCGGCGAGCTGTGCAGGTCGGGATTAGCTGAGTGGAAGTCCAGGGTGCTAATGACCTGTGAAGGACTTTGTCTAGCAGCGCGGGGGTCAGCGGCCCGAGCAGTCACGCTTTAAACTTCAGCTCTGCAGCAGATTAGATGCCACTTAACTCAGAGGCTCAAAGGTCGCTGAGCAGAATAAACCTCAGCACAAAGGTACAACTCCCAAAAAAGAGTGTCTTACTCCTTTACACTGAAACATGCTGCAGAGCTGCAGACTGAACTTCAACACTTTGGCCGAGATGTTTATGTAGCGCCAAGAATCATGAAGTGACGTTCACTGTCTGCTCAGATTTGTGAGCTTGTTTGCTTTTATTTTCATAGTTATAATTTTAGGCCAGATTTTATTTTGACAAAGATCTTGTGCAACAAAAATATTTAACACTTCTGTTAAACAAAGGATTTTGTAGAAAAACTCTCAACCTAAGAGACTAAGCAAAGAAGAAGCAGCAGTGTTCCCACGCTGGTGCAGAAACTTTGGAACTGCAATTAAATATTTTCTCTCCCATCACTGCTGACTGAGGCACATTTTGGCAGGAGCTTGTGAGGTCCACAAGACTTTTGTGCTGTTTCAGATTTCATAATTAAGTTCAGCGTCATACTCTTGAAATATTCAGCTCCCAAGTCAATAAGCAGTGATCTCTCCTAAGATTAAATGGGTTATTTTATATCATCAGTGCACCCTGTGTCTCATCGTGTGATTGCAAAAGCATGACCAATCAGCACGCTACTTAAAATAATCAAATTAACTTTGTTATACATGAACAAATTTGATTTACTTTCAAAAAAGTTAGACCGACAAAACCTGATGACGGTTGTAAAAGACCTGTTTGCTCTTCTGTATCAGGTTGAATCTTCATGGTGTAAACTCACAGTGAGGAGCAGCACGATAATAATGTTGATGATGTTAATAATATATGTACAGTAAACTGCAGCTGTACTCTGGATCTTATTTAGTTTCTCTATGAAAACATTAAAATAACGTGTTTTCTTCTCCTTTATTTAGTCACGTAAAAGTCTCACTGAGTTAAAGCCGTCTTTTTTTAAGACAAACTTGTCCAAGACGGAAAGAAAGCAACCGATGCTGTGGAGTGACACACAGAACAGAGCTGACTTCACACTGAGGTAAATGAACATTGATTAGATGATGCTGAAACAGCAGCACATGAAGCCACCCTGTCCTCTACAGATTATTGTAGTACACTACTGAATTATAATTTTATTAATGCTTTCAGTTTGACGGTCCTTTGACAGTGTGCCAGTCGCAGGGCCAGCACGACCGTTGTTAACATTTTACTGAATGACGTTCTTATTGTGATTTAGATCTGACATTATATATCTGAATTGATTCGTGGACGACCTTAATCACCACAACACAAACCACAATGTGGAATCATTGTTCTACTATCAAAATGTTTGAACTCTTCTCAAACAACACAAGCACAGTGGAAGAAAATAAAATCATCTGTGTTGGGAAAAAAATTGGCAAAATCTTACCTTCTTTGTGGGTCTGGCTACAAGAGTTTATCCATATTACATGTGATATTGTCTTGGGCCGAGCAGCACATGCATCAGTATGGAGAGGCAGTGTAGAGGCCAGTGTTTGTGGTTTAGTTAGAGGTGTGTTAGTAAATTACAAACTAAGGGTAAAGCAGAGAACGTGCAGTTAGTTTGGCACACTTGGTAAATGCTTTGGCTACAAGTGTTAACTGATCCAGAGTTAGTGCTAGACCTCTGACACCCAGCGTGTCATCCAGCTACATTTACTCATATCAAATGATGGAGCGACTGTCGGGAGGCTGAAGCAGTGAACCACATCAGTGCAGCAACTAGCTTAACCAGAGATGTAGCTTCAGAGGAACAGCTGGAAACAAACACGCAGCCTGAAAGAGAATACGTCTGTTTTAAAGCAGGTTTCAACTCTTTCCCACTGATAGACAGTAACTAAGTGCATTTACTAAAGTACAGTTTTAAGGTACTGAGACTGGACGTACATAACACCTTAAGTTTTCTCCTTAAGTGTGACACAAAGGCTTAATTTCTCCTTAGCTGAGGGACTGATATAGTTGTATTGAAGCCCTCAAAAAGTTTCCTTTGTTAAGGAAAAACACTAATCCATTTACCGCATTGAAAGAGATTTCACAGCGGTAAAAGTTTCCATGGAGATTGTTTGCTTGGACTCATACTTTTGACACCTATTATCAGCTCACAATTTTGTCTTATAGTTAGATTGTAAAAAAAAAATTGCAGAGGAAAAGAAGACAAGAAACCATACTGGTCAGAGGAGGAAAAGATTAAACTTCTGGAGGAATGCAATCATGGAAAGCACAAACTACAAAGTAAATATGATCCCAAAATATCAGAAAATGATTGTAGTAACAAATTGCGACGAAAATTATTTCAGTTAAATCTATAATGGAAAATCTTAAGTGTATCCACTGGGTTCTCCTGGTCGCAGAGCACTCTTTTCAGGGTGTGTTTGTTTTTTCATTATCACCATAAACTCTGTCATGTTGCCGTTAAGACAGAGTCAGAGGTACCTTAAGTTAAGATCTTTTGTGCAACAGTCTAGGAATTTCCCAAGTATAAGACCAAGACAAGGAGAAACTATAAATACTTAACACTTTAAGGAGACCTTAAGCAGAAGACTTACAAGTGTTTTGAGTAAACCTTAACTTGGACTTTAAGGAAAATCTTAACTTACGGTGTTTTGTGCAACCAGCCCCTGATACTTTACTTGAGCCTTTCCATTTCACGCAACTTTTTACTTCTACTCTTCAACATCTCAGAGAGAAATATTGTACTTCTTACTGCACTGTATTTACCTGACAGATTTAGTTTTCAGAGTATCTACCCAACAGTGTAGTAAGTCGAAGATGAGCTCGACATGGAGCGTTTAAGTGATTAATTAATTTAAGTCATTAATGCATTATAATCCAAAAATATATCTTATTCCTAAATGGACCTTCTGCGTAATGAGTACTTTTGCTTTTAGTACTTTTAAGTATATTTTGATGCTGATACTTTTGTGCTTTTACTAAGAGTTTGAATGCAGGACTTTAACTCGTAAAAGAGTTTTTCTACATGGCTTTTTTACTACTTAAAACTTAAGTACAAGATCTGAGGACTTCTTCCACCTCCAGTCTTTACTATCATCTGTCAACCTGTCCTAATACAACAGTTCGCATGATATTCCACGAATAATTCCCCTATGAATGACGTCATGTACGTAAGGTAAAGTTACAGAGGTTAGATTTAAGTAAGTAAAGTTACTGTGGTTAGTTTTAGGAAAAGAAACGTGGTAATGACGTACCTTAAAATGACTCGGAGTTCACTGCATCTGTATCTGCACGACAGCGGCAGGTTTTTCATGGCCCCCTCTCCAACAGAGTCTACAGCACGGGAAATCCTTTGAGAACCGAGCACAGCTATGTAACGTGATGTCTGCCAATATGCTGTGCTATCATGTGACCATTAGTAAAGTAAAGGACAAAAACGGGCTGGTAAAACGTTCTCAGTGCTTTATTGGATCATGTGGAGGAATCACAGGTCCAGGTGTGTTTGCATTGTTCCACTGGCCCCAAACCTGCTCAGGGATCTGTGTGAAATGGAGAGCCTTTGTGGTTTGTCTTAATGGCTTTCAGGACAAAAACTGTGCAGAGAAATCCATGTGGGGTATGAAAAGGTTTTGGTTTCATGTTCAAGTGTTTGTTATAAATATCAGAGTGTTTCTTGTGTCGACCCTGCTGTGTGGTAAATAAAAGGGAGCTGAGCGTGACAGAAACCAGACACCGAAGATGAGACATTGTTTGAAACCACGTCTCACTTTTTAAATTTTCATCACACACAACGTAGTCAAACACAGTCAGGCTCCATCCTCACGTCCCCTGGAGACTCTCCGCCGCACCAGCCTCCAATATTCATAATTAAGTGCTTTTTAAACTGTATTAACAATCTGAAACCAGAGACTGCAGCGTTTGACACAAGTCGACAACTACAGATGCCCAGAGGGGCCATTTTATGTGCGTCACCACAAAAAAACACATGAAAACATTCCATCAAAGCAGAAAACAACTTAACAGCATTTATTCAGCAGCTTTTTCACACAACATGACGCTCGTTTGAGTTAAATACAAGAGGAAAAGAGTGAGGAACAAAACAGAGCTCTTGTATCAGCAGGATCAAACATGATGAGTTGTCACAAAGCAAAAACAACAGAAATAGATTTTTTTTTTTTGGAGGGGGCATGTTGGTCAAAGACTAATTTGATCCTTTATTTCTGAATGCTTGATTTCTCGCTAAACCTCTTACCTTCGTAGAAATCACTTAAAACTTGTCCTTGTTTTCATTATCAATCGTGCACTTGGTCATGTGTGTGAGTGTGTGAGGGTGTCTGTCTGTGAATCTTGCAAACTACTGGACCAATCAGCTCATTATTTTGTGTGCACATTTATGACTGTATGCTCAAAGATCTTTTATGCTTTCACTGATTTATAATCGTTGAAAAACCTCTGGCCTGTTGCAGTAGCTCCTGATAGCTTCCTATTTTTCCTACTTTTTACCAGCTTAGCTTTCTTTGTTCTTGTTAATGTTTTTTCTCTGGCAGATTATGAAGCTGTGCCCTCTGAACATGCAGCTACAGAGATGTAGTCGAAGTATTAGAGCTGGTCAGCATGAATGTAGGGTTGCTAGTTTGGATCCTGAGTCCCTGTAGTTTAATACATAAAAAATACCAGAACTCCAGTGACGATGTTAATCTCAAACAGCTCACATTCTCCCATATTGCGCATCACAATTATAATACATTATGAACTTTAAAAAGAAGACACATTACAGTATGATAAAATACATATCTCTTACTGGTTCATGGTTTAAGTTCATTCATAAATTTGTTGGATGCAGAAATTTATTTTAAAACTGTTCATAACAGTTGGTAGTTTGTTGGAAACAGATGAAATGTGATCGTATCTACTCTTGGCAGCACAAGACAACATTTTTAGACAAATACAACATAATATTTCAGAACTCTTGACGCTGCACAACACATGATTCCCATTTTAATCTGTTGAACTACTTTAAGAAAACTTTGCAGGGTCAGTCTGAACCACCATCTCTGTCTTCTTCATACACAAACACCTGACTCGTGGTGTGTGAGTGTCGCTCAGCTTCTATAGGGGACTTCGTTGTGCGGTTGATGAGTGCGTCCGTCCTGAAGGCCTTTCTGGCTCACTGAGGCGTGAAAGGGCCGAGTGTCGAGGAAGCAGCAGAGACGATGTCTGCAGGCGCATGTTTTGATCTCTGAAATCGTCGCTATCAAACAGATTACGGGCGGAAATACCTGACACGATGGCAGACAAAGGAGAATTGAGTATTGATAGAGGACACACGGTGTGTGTTTAGTGTGAAGCTCTGATGTATGTGGGCTGAACTCAGGGGGTGTTTTTATTCTGTGGAGCTGACAGACGTCATTGTTATTATCATTATTATGGTTCTTACCATGTTCTGGGCTTTGGTGGAGAGTTTTAGTGTCTCATGAAGACTCAGCTGCAAGTTCAGAGGCCTTTTCGTCTCGACTGAGCGCGTTTATTCTGGTGAAAACTTGTCTCTTTAAATCATAAATGCATCTTCAAAATCTGACTTTGAGAATGTAAATGCAAAATTATTGGCATCCAACTTCCAAGACTCCTTTCAATCAGGTAATTTGGCAACTGATTTTTTTTTAATGTTAATTAAAGTGTGACCTATTTTTTCACAGTTTTTGTTCTCAAAAGTTACTTTTTATCAAGTTTTCATCTCATAAAAACGAAAAATAGGTTTGTTATCTACTTTTTTGTTCAAATGAGCGCATAAATCCTCAGTGTATGTGTGATTTGGATGAGTGACTAACTGCTGAAATGCTTAATAATTACATTAAAACAAATCTGATTGATCAGATTATCAGTTAATTATTGGATACAGCCAGTAGATGAGCATTATATAGTTTAAGGGCCGTGTGGACTGCAGTAAGCAGAGGGTTGTAGCTTTGATCATATGACAGATGTTATTGTTAAACAAACTGAATGAGGGGATTTGAGGCATTTTTAAGGATTACATTTGTTTTCACTGTTTCAACTCTCGCTGAACTTTAAATTCCCTTTAAACATCCTGTTAAGTTTGTAAGAAGGTCAGGATGCCGTGACCTCTGAACCCAGCCTTCCTTATTATTGCTGTCCAAGACATCTTTGTTTTGAAGTTGTTTTCTGCTGCTGCAGCTGAGAAATATCTAAACTGATGGCTTTAAACAGCATAAATAACATCTTAAGTGCTTTGTTCTATGTCAGTATTTTCTCCACCATATTTTAATGGTAATATTATGAAAATATTTAGCATTTTCCTGAGACCTTGCATGGATTTTTGCACTTTGTGTGTCACTTTGAATGCAACTTTGTCTTTTGAATCTGGTCTGTTACCCCTTATACTTGACGATAACTACTCCTTGTAGTCAGTTGTCGCTGTTACACTAATTTTAGGTCTTAAATTACAAGATAAGCAGCAACATTGATCATTTGTTCAGATATCTCAACATTTTACGCTTAAATGAACCATGATTTCAGGCAACAACATATCATGGCCATGTAAATTTAGACTTCAGTGATCCAGAAACCAAGATGAAGGTAGTGTGACGTCTCCTGAAACAGTTGATGTTGGTTTCTTCTATCCCTGACCACGACCTTCCCTCATCTTGGACAGTGGTGGATGAAGTACCTGGAAGCCACACTTACTGTAAGACCTTTGACTATCCAGGGCCAACACACTGCAGTAGAGGAGTCACTGCACAGTTACCTCTCACAGATCTTTATCTCCTTCAATCATTACTCGCCCTCTCTGCAGTGAGACGCCATTTTCTGCTTTCATCATGAAGTCAGTCTTATTGTTGTGTGAAGTGTAGTCACTAGCATGTAGCATCTGATCTGGAATCCAAACTTAACTGCGGCTTTGAGAGCACTTGTTTGCCCTTATGTGATTAACCTGTGATCGAACTTGCAAACCAGGACCAATGATTCACCAAACCTTCAGATTTTACTTTGTTTCAATGAAGTAGCCATCTAAAAGACGAGCCCGGTCTCACTGCAGAGTTGTTTGGGCAGTGATTTGCAGCGTCAGAAACCAATGAAATTAAGGTGTTCTTTATTATCAGCATGATATGCAGCCGGTTGCCGTTATAGTTGAACAGTGCCTGGCAACACCAGTGGGAAACATGGCAGGACAAGGACAAAAGTTAAGGCGGCGAAAGGCCAACTAGGGTTGTGGGACAGGTGGTGGTTCACTTGTTTTCATGTCTGTCTGATTTCAGTAGTCAGGAGTCGATCCTCATTCTGCTGAACCCAGACTGTAACTTTGGATGGTACCAACATATCTCTCTTAATCTGACATGGATGTACCATATTTTTATGGTGGAGTAACAGCCAGGAGAGTAATCAGGGACTTGACTACAAAAGAAAGATGGATAGATCAAGCGGAATCACAGCAGGTGAGCTCGAGCTAGAGCTTTTATTAAACTGAACACCTAAAACAGGATGCTTCACAAGTCAGTTCACAGCGGTGATACAACCGTTAGCGTCACAGCTAACAGTGTAAGCTGGATAAGCCGGAGTCAAACTGTGAGACAAACAATGATACATGAACTCACCTAATGCAGACATGTCGTTGACTAAGGAGTTAGATATTTTCTGACTCACTTCACCATCATTAGTCACATTTTAACGAACACTAATGGTCTGCATGAATACAATAGTACTCAGTATATCTGAGCCATGGGGGTTATGAATGCCTTTCTTCAGATGTAATCCACCTGCATGAGGGCCGTCTGTCTGACAGCTCAGCTCTGGTTACAGCAGCGTCTTCACTTAATCACACACTTAAGTATTTCAACACTACTGAAATAACCCACTGCATTTAGATAGTGTATAAATGGCTTATTTATGCTCAACATTAGGTACGTGTACAGACATGGTTAGAGCCTTCTGTCTGTATTATGTGTTCATTATGTCTGTATTCATGCACGTTTTCTTAAAGCTTACAGATACGGACCAAATACAGCAGTACCACCAGAAATCGTAGAGGCAGAGTAGCGTAGTTCAAGTAAGATACGACAACAGACTGTAAAAATAATGGATGTAGCTACCATGACGTCACCCATTGATTGTGGACTCCTGTTTTGAAGCCTTGCACTTCAGCTGTTGCCATCTTGTTTTTTGGAGCCAGCAGTGGCCATATTTGGGTGAGAGGTTGGAGATGTGGAGCAGCAAGGCGTGGATCTGACTGAGGAGCCAAGGACACTATTGTACCCCTGTAGAGTTGTCATGAAGGGGAAGATTACACCACGCTGTCTGTATGCGCCCTGTGAACAAATACCTCCGGCTTCAGACCGTTTGAAATACTCTGTTTCCAATGTTTTGTCAGCTCACGACAGTTTTCTTTAAATGGTCATCTGCTCCTGGCATGCTGCTGTTAATGTTTACACTGAGTAGCCAACACTGCTACATGCAGCTACATGCTAACGTCATGGACACATGTAATCTTGGTTTCCAATGTTGTAAACGTCCCTTTGGTTTTGGATCAGATTCCTGTTTCTTTGTTTAGAAGCTTTTACTGGTGATTTTTTTTATGGTAGAAAGTGCTGCTGTTCTCCATTACAGTCTTTCTCTGGCTGCAAGTACACTGCCACATGTAGTTTTCTGCTGAAACATATGTGGTTGTGTTTTGAGAGCCCAGTCTCAGTCCGAGGTTGTCTAAATGTGGTGCTTGGGCAGTGACTTGCAGTGTCAGAAACCATCGAAAAAGGACGTCCTTTAACGTCGGCATGATACGCGGCCAGTTGCCATTAGAGTTTAATGGCGCTGGCGGTGTCGAGGAAACATGGCGGGACAAGGATGAAAGCGCAGATGTAACAGACATGGAAACGCTGACCGATCAGAGCAGACTTGGCTTTTTTGGGAGGCAGGTTTTAAGAGACAGGTGCTAAAACTGGCCATTACAGAGAGAGGGTGAATACAGGTGTTTGCACAGAGAGTAAGTATAAAGAAAAAAGAAATGAAGTGTTTTTTGTCCATTGAAGGATGTCTCTTAAATATACGTATGAACCTGAAAATTTGCATATAGTGAGCATGAGAACGTGTTTTCAGCTAATTCATGGAGTGAACGTTAGCTTGATTGGCTAACTTGCTACAGCGGATGAAATGTGCTACAGACTGCTGTCATTTTAGCTGACAAAATGGCCGCCGCTGGCTTGAAAAGAGAGGCTGTTTATGTTTACTTCTGTCTGAAATCGAGGACCCATTGTTTAAAAAATGAGATTTTGAAGCCACTGTCATTGTAAACTGCATATCATTTTTTGGGGTGTTCTTGACTTGGATGTTGAAGCATTTTGTTCTCTGTTACAGAACTTAAATCACACATTTACAAAACATGGAGGCCGGCCTCATCTCTGCCTGTGTCTCAAACAACCTACAACCAAAACTTACTAAATCTGCTTCAGCTTCTGGACCAGAGACATGACAGCCAACAGTGAGCAGGTCAAAGGTCAGTGTGCTTGTTTTATTCATCACTGCAGCCCAGTTTTAGCTGTTAGAGGCTGTAGTGTTGGAAGGAGGTGAGTGTTCGTGACTCACTGGAACAAACTGTCGGATGATACGAACATACGTCAAACTTTCCGATGTCAGACCTCCAAAAATAAAATCAGCAGCTCTGTCTGAGAGGTTCCTGTGGTTTTATAGTGCAGAATTATTTACGTAACGACGGAGGATGAAACATTCTGGTCCGTTTGTTTGCTGAGGGAAAATTTTTGATGTATTTATGTAATTGTGCATGTTTAATTTGTTGTATTTGACTCAATCCAACAGCGATTACATTCAATTATGACTCGGCAAAGATGTGCTCAATAATAAAATCTCACATTCTGCCCATAGTTGGATTAATCCAGTTTAGAACAAACACAAAAACACTATTTTTATCTCTTAACCTGAATGAGGCCATTTATTATTTAAGTTTGTTTTTCTGAGTGAAAGCCTTTTGAAATGATCCTCCCACCAGCACCTCTGAGATCATTAATTAATATGTGATGTCTTTGTGAGAGTGTTATCAATCTTTTCATCGTGTCTGTGGGTGAAATGGAAAATAAGGATTTGCCCAAAATGTCAGACTGGGTTAACTCCAAAACCTGACAGCATCCCGACCACCTGCTGCTGTTTGATTATCAGCTGATAGAGATTTAAGGTCACCTTCCGCCTCATGTGCTGCCTACAATCCATTGAAAAAAGATTTTTCCGTCCTTGTTGATACATAACAAGCAGCACGCCAGCGGAACGGAGCGCAGCCATTTCACGAGAAATACCCTGTGGAAGGGGTGTCTGTGTCTCCAGGGTCCTATGTTCCCCTGTTCAATATCCAGTTAACACATATTAACAATGTTATTTTCTTGTCACTCTCTGTCCCGAAAATAGCTTTGGTTCACCCCACATATCAATACATAAAGCACATCAGACGTAGAGACATAAATAGATTAAAATGAAGGATTAAAACTGATGAGTAAGCGTGTGTGTGTGAAGGTTTCAGACCCCCTTTTCCACATCTTTTTTCCTAATCTAAAACTGTGTAGAAATGGGAATTAAATCTGGCCCTTGACCTCTTTTCTAACCCTAAGCTGTTGTGTATTATTTATTAATTTATTTTACAGAGCTGGGGAACATCTATTTCAAGTTCCCATTATGTGCTACATAGAGCAGGGGAACATAGGACCCTGGGAACATAGAAGTGACCTCTTGTGAGGACACTCAGTCTCCGCCCCCTTTACCCAAATTTGCTCCATGATGCTGAAAAGCCCAAACTGCCCTTCACAAATCTCACGGTAATATCACCAACGTTACAGCCATGTTATCCTCGAGTCTGTGATTTAAACATTAAGACATTTGTTGTGTAAAAGGAAGAATGATTCGACTTTCAGCTACTGTCGATCGGCGTTGCGACGTCCACATCCTGTCCAGCTCTCAGCTGGTCCAGTGGTTTAACAGGAGAGCTGTGAGCTTGTGTGTGTGTTTGTGTGTGTGTGTGTGTGATGCTGACAGAGTGTAAAACTATGTTCCTGTGGGGGACGTGGACAGTCCAAACGCTCAATCACCATCACTTATCAGGCCTGCAGGGCTCAACATGTCGTCACTGTCAGGTTAAAAACACACAGCTCAGTCTGCTGATTCACATGTTCGGGACCTTCTGCAGCTTTGTGAGAACAGTTACAGTGGATATCCTGTGAGACGTTTCTGCAGTGGTGAAATGTCACTAAGTACGTTCCCATTTCTAGGCTAAGCACTTAACTTAACGTGATACTTTGCTGATTCTCTGCCAGCGTTCTATCACAATGGCGTGGGTAGCGTGTGTAAATGAACTGTGGTAAACTCCCCTCCACCCAACCAGTGCCAGATCTCCCTGCTTATCTGCCAGCTCAGATCAACCAGATGACGCAGATTTTTTTTCAGCTCTTTAGCCGTTGCTTGAACTACAGATTGTACTTCTTCATTTTTGAATCATAGACATCAGCCATCATAGACACAAAGAATGTAGAAGTGAGTTGAAAGAGAGACACACCCCTCTCTCTATGTCAAACTCAGATCAGATGATAAAACTAGACGCTGCTGATCAGATACAAACAGAGATTCTGTCACTGCATCGTCTATTTCTTACCTCAGATGTTTTCAGAAACATATTTTAACTCACTGTATAACTTTAATATGACATTGTTTGTTACCAACTGGTCACCATATTGTTTCCTGTGTATAAACAGCCAAGCTTGTAATACATCACCCACCAGTGCCCATTTATTGGTCCGGTACGGCACAGTGCATTCTGGTAGTTGTAGGTTTTCTACTTCTTCCACAGCCCTTTGCCTCTGTTGTCTCTGGTCATTTAGCACCAATTTAAAAAGTATTTGCGTCTTTCTACAGCAAAGACAGCCTAGCTTTATGAAAATACCATCTAACAATAGAGTTCGTAAAGTACAAATTTTACGGTCCCGTGCTTTGCTCGAGTATTTCCATTTAGTGCTACTCTTTACTTCTGTGTTTCTACATTTGGAAGCAAATGTACTTTTTACTGGTTCCAGCAATTTATATGTGAGACTCCAACACGTTCTCACTCCAACCTCGTTTCATATTGACGTTTGGTCATGGACTTTCCATGTCCACATAGGACGTGCAAGTTACCCTGGGTGTGTTGGTTGTTGACATTCCAAGGCACCGTGTCAAGTTCTGCCTGTTACATGCATTGTCTTCTTTCAAAATACACCTAATTTTTCACAGGAAATTTACATTTACATAGTCTCTTTCAAAATTAAATGCACTACATCGGTACAACACTGTGAATTGAAGTTTTTTTTTCCTTCAACAAACACATGGTTGGGTTTAGGAAATAAAAGAACTGGGTTTGGCTTTGTAAACTTACGGGACACGAACACCGCTCTCCTGGGTGAAAGTCGGTGTTTGTTGGACCCATCCATCCCCCCTCTCGCCCACCCCTGTTGGACTTTTGCCGCCTTAACTTTTCGTTCTTGTCCCACCGCGTTTACCCCTGATGCCGCCCAGCGCCGTTAAACTTAACCACCACCGGCCGTGTATCATGCTGACGTTAAAGACAGCGTTTTTCGCCCGTGACTGACACCGCAAGTCACATCCCAACCACCATATTTCAACGACTTCGGAGTGAGACCAGGTTGCAGACTCTTAAAGGGTAACACCACCTAAAAAAAGAATTCCAATATATTATTTCCATGGCTGAGGAGAGTTCAATCAATATTTGTGAACATC